>JRUC01000823.1:0-11724 GCA_000806385.1 Leptographium procerum | reverse complement strand
TTTCTTCCCAGACTTCTCTCGCTGTCGATCTTGGCTTGGCTTGGCTTGGCCTGTTTTGTTTCGTTCGTCTCTTCTTTTTCACTTCACCTTCGCACCATCTTCAATTTCATCTTTTCGTGTTGCACAGGTTGCAACCAAGGTTGCCGCCACTACGAACTGGCTTCATTCTCTCAGTGTGTTGAATTGACATCCACCGCTGCTTCTGTTCACCGTTTCGATCTGGCCATCGCCAACCGCATCTCATATTCCAATTTCGGCATCCTGGTATTTTGCCATCATATATCACATAGCCCGGTGCTTTCTCTTCTTTCCAGCCTGCCAGCGTTCATCTAGCTGAGGCAGGAACCTTGTCAAGACAATCCTTTCTTTGTGACCTCAACCCTAGGATATGTTTGGTGGCCACCGTGTGTAACGAAAATCAAAGGCTGTTTGCTACTGCAAACGCCGTCTGCCCCCTTTTCACCTTTACACATCATCAATCTCTTCTTTCATATTTATTTTCTCTTGGCATTACTTTCCACATACTCGCTTTCTTCTCTCGTCAAGTTCCAAGCCTTCACTCACCGGTGAAGCGAGTAGCCATTGGTTATCCGGAAGTCACTATCTGAAAGGAAGAGGAACAGGCAGTGAACGACCAAGAATACCAATCACGGAAAGTTAGCCAAGTGAGGTCGTCAAGGTTAAAAAGAACACCGACCTACTGCTTCACGCTCAAATAGAAGCTGAAAACCGCCGAACAAGAGAAGTGAGCGCAAATTTCGCTATTCAAAGCGAACAATAACAACGCCTTGCTCACCGAACAAACAAATAAAGAACGACCGAACAACACTCCGTTCATTTCGAACAAAGGGAAACACATTTGTTTTCTCTATCTTCCTTACAACAGCCGTTTCCATTGTTCGTCATACATAACGTTCCTGTCCGTTCGGTAGTTCAACGATCAACGCCGGGCTTCATTTCTTCACGTCTTGAGCACATATACTTTACCTCTGCCAATCTTCTTCGGCTTTTTTCATATCTGTTGCTGCGTCTTGCTACAATTTTCTCTCTGGGACAATATCACTTTCGCATCACCACCACGCCGTTTAAAATATCCATCTTCCAAACCTACCATTAGCCAGCCTGGGACCACTTGAAAAACGAAGAACATACTCGATCAAATATATAACTTCAAATCGACACAACAATGTCACAGACACAAACAGCAGATGCCGCCGCCTTAACGGCAACGTCATCTACAGATGACATTTCCAACTACGACACAGGCCTTGGTGGTGTCAACCAAGTCCAGAACCTTCTCCTGAAAGACATACTATGGTGGAGCCTAGGCATCGTCGGCCTCATCATACTATGCATCCGCCTGCTGGAGATCACGTTGGCACACCTGCGCCACCTAATTGCAATGCCGCTCCCGGCCAATGCTCAGAACTACTGGCGTAGCACCCAATGGAGCTATATGCCATGGATCAAGAAGAACCTGACCTACGCACCAATCTCGCGGAAGCGGCACAACCGAGAAATACAGATTTCTTCTGCTCTCAGCATCGGCACCTTGCCCACCCGTCTGCAGGCTATTCTACTCGGTGCATATCTGGGCAGCAACCTGGCCTATCTGCTCATTCTCGACTATGGTCGATCGAGCCGCTGGTCTCTGTGGGCCGAGGTGCGAGGCCGCTCTGGCACGTTATCCGCCGTCAACATGGTGCCTCTGGTTTTTCTAGCAGGCCGCAACAACCCGCTCATCAGCCTGCTGCGCATAAGCTTCGATACCTACAACATCGTGCACCGTTGGGTGGGCCGCACTGTAGCGGTTGAAGCTATCATTCACACCATTGCATGGCTGGTAGTTCAGGTCAATGATGGCGGCTGGACGAGCGTGAACTTTAAGATCGTTCATGACAGTTTCATTGCCTCAGGGACCGTGGGCGTCGTTGCATTTATCGTCCTCGTCATTGTGTCCATTTCTCCGCTTCGTCATGCATTTTACGAGACCTTCCTGGCTACGCACATCCTGCTGGCGATAATCATTCTTGCCTGCACCTGGGTTCACTGCGCAACAGCTGCGCTTCCTGGCGGACTTCCTCAACTTCCATACGTCATAGCGATCGTTCTACTTTGGATAGCCGAGCGCTTGGCTCGTGTGGCTATCAGTGCCTATCGTTCGTGGTCTCGACACGGCTGGGCCGATGCTGTGGTAGAACCTCTTCCCGGCGATTCCTGCCGCGTCACAATCCACCTGCCACGATACGCCAACGTGCAACCGGGAACCCATGCCTACCTACGTTTCCGGGATATTGATCCGTTGCAGTGCCACCCGTTCAGCATCGCCTGGGTCAAGCATCGACCTCTCGCCGCCAGCGAAAACCTCCTGCCAATATCCGAGAAGGTGGAGCAGACCGAGCAGCAGAACCTGATGGCAGCCTCGGGCCAGAATCTGTGCACCTCTGTCTCATTTGTTATCTCGGCCCAGACTGGATTCACGCGCAAACTGTATGACCGCGCACGGGAACATGGACAGCAGGCCATAACCTTCAAGGCCTTGTTCGAAGGCCCTTATGCAGGCCATCACTCACTAGACAGCTACGGACATGTCGTACTCGTGGCCGGTGCATCTGGGATTACACACCAGGTCAGCTATTTGCGGCACTTGATTGAGGGCTATGCCGCAGGGACCGTTGCCACGCGGCGTATCACTCTTATCTGGGTTGTGCGAAGCCAGGAAGCCTTCGAGTGGATCCGTCCCTGGATGGATGAGATTCTGCGGCTGCCGCACCGGCGCGAGATCTTACAGATCCGGCTGTTCGTCACCCGCCCCAAACAGGCGTTGAAGGCATATCCTGGGTCGCGCACTGTCCAGGTTTTCCCCAGCCGGCCGAATATCTCTCTACTCCTGAAGAAAGAGGTGGCTGAGCAGCAGGGCGCCATGTGCGTGACTGTGTGTGGACCTGGGGCGCTGGCAGATGATGTTCGAGCGGCGGTGCGAGACGTGTTGGATAAAGGTACGGTGGTGGATTTTGTTGAGGAGAGCTTCACGTGGTAGGAATCTAGTGATTGAAATTCGCTTCACTTTTGTAAATTTTTGTCGTTCCGCTTTCTTATTTTTTGTCTGAACCCCTTAACGGAGGTCTACCCTGGGGTTTGGGGTTTTATGATTGACTAACGTATCTTTTGTTTCTTATTTCTGAACTGTAAATATTTCATCGTTACATATCTCGTTTATGACACTTGGTAGAACATAACAGCAGTTGGAGAGCCACAAGCCATCGATCTAGAGCAAAATAGGGGCCCGGTAACAGACGACTTTTCAAGACGCTGGGTAACACATTAACGTAGGGATTCTCGTCTTGTGTTGTTATGATTTGTATTAAAATTCGTTGCGGTATAGTAAAGAAATTTGAGAAGCAAGTAGAGCTTGCGGGCACGAATTCTGAACGTGGCACTATCATTTAGGCCAAAACTTAAAAGAGTTAAAGTATGATATCCATGATAGGTAGTGCCTGGATATTCCCACAACTCGGGTTGGTATCTGTGTGTAAAAAATGACTCTTGAAGGGTACATCTATGTTCATGTTGTGTAGATCGGCGCAGGTTGATATCTACGACACTTCTACTGAATATTCACCACGAAACACAGTCAAAAAATATAATTGCGTGCCAGCTACAGGATTCGAACCTGCGCATCTTTTTCAAGATAGCAGTTCTCAAGACTACCGCCATTAACCACTCGGCCAAACTGGCTGCAGCAGGGCTCGGAGAAGCCGCTTTGCGGTAGCGACGCTGCCGATTTTCTTTGTCCTGGCAACATCCTCTCGCTTGAGTGAAAGTTCCTGTGTTGTTGCCACCTATAAGGGCAGCTTGAATGTGTGGAAGGGAATGTGTGGAAGGGAGAAGGCTGGAGAGGGAGTCTCTTTGTTCGGTGCTGAGCGTTCGTTCTGCGCGGATATGGGTTGTGAGTAGGAGCTGTGCAGCCTGTGAACAGTCAAAGAAAGGGGAAGAATGGCCGAGCAAACGGAGTTTGGAGAAACTGGTCAAGAGGACTAGCAGTCCGAGCGAAACTCGTTCTCAACTTTAGCTGGCTGTGGGCATCCGCCTTGACGCGTTGGCATTCGTGCTGTTTCGAGCCAGTCGGTTGACCCTCTTGCCGGCACCTCTTCGCCGGGTATTTTGGCAATTTTCAAGTCCTTTACGGCAGCAATCTGGGTATCAGGGAAGTGCCACCAGGTTTCCGCCCCGCGGCTATATTGAAAAACGGCGTGCGTGTAAAGTCAAGGTCATCTATTGCTCCCTACAGACGTCACACACCGTCACGTGTCCGCCTTTATGTACAATCGCACCCTAAGGCTTTGCAGACCTCGAATATGAGTCCCAAGTCTGCATCCTTATTCGGATTCTCTCCTATCCCCGCTGCGTTGTTTCTCTCTACTATGCTCTGCAAACAAACCGCTGCTGAAGCAGCGAGCGGCCATCCGCTTAGTAGCCGTCCTTGCCCCACTTGTTGTACTTGTCATGCAGGCTCTGTGTGTTTCGGCAGTTAGTATAGCTGCCAAAGTGCAGGGCTGGGAAAGCCATGGTGACGGCGTCTTCGTCTTCTTACCTTGGGCAGGTTGACATCCGGAACGATCACGACGTTGACGGCACTCGGGGCTTCCTTGGGGTCCACGCTCGAGTCGCCACCAGGGTAGTAGCGGTACTTTCCGTCGGCGGAGCCAGTCTCCCACGGCATGCCGGCCTTGAGCACGGGCGTCTCGGCCGTGGCCTGGGTAGGTGAAGCGCCAAAGTAGTAACCGGCGCCGCCGAGCACGGCGACCATGACACCACCGAGAACCTGCTCCCGTCAGTTTTCCTGCTCGTTCACCACAGCTTGTCGTGCGCGCAGGCGCGCGCGCTACAAGGAAGATTTGGAACCCACCAGCAGCTCAGGGTTGCGCTTGGCATCCTTCTTCAGGGCCGCATCCGAGGACAGCCGACGGACGCTCGTCGAAAAGGCGCGGCGGGCGATAAACGACATTGTGACGAGGGGGTTTCGGGTTGTGTTCGGGAATCGAGAGAGAGAAATGAGATTCGGTTGTTTTGTAGCAAGTCAGGAGTGGGAGGAAAGCGAAGCGATTGACCAGGACGGCGGTGGTGGTGGCGGTCGGGCTGGCGGTAATCAACGATATTGAAATGGTCTGATTCGGAAAGCTCACAAAAGACGAGTAAAAAAGCTCTGCCTCCTCTCTGTGCCGGGTGGATGGGTGGGCTGTTACGAATCGGCCACGGCTATTGGCCAATTCCCCGACGTGCTGACTTAGCTGACTGTACAGTGAGAAGTGCGCCTGAACACAAGTATTGGCACTGTTATGAGATATCTGCCTGAGGCATTATGAGGGGGCCGGGGCCTCAATTATTTCATGCCTCAGGAAGAGGCTTCCTAGCGACGGAGGCGACGGCCCTGGCCTAAATAGGGGCACTAGAGGCAAGATCTGCCATTTAAGACAGAAGATGTTGCTCCACCAAAACACAATGCTCCATCGCATCCTGCCCGCCATCCCAGAGGCGATAACGGTTTTCGGCACGCGTGAGACATCGACTGACTAGAAACAACGCGTAGGATCGTGCACCGGCCTCTTTTCTGGGCCTCACCCGTCCTTAGAGGCTGGGCGATATAACCTTCTGATGGGGAAGAAGACTGCCAAAAAAAAAATTAGAACGCTCCCATTCATTTTCCAATCACATCTACAAAACGCGTTTTCCCCTTACCTTCCCACCGTAAAGCCCGTGCTTTTGAAAGGCGGCTTGGCCAATACGCCCCCCCTCCCCTTTCTGTAGCGCACAGACCACACAGACCACACAGGCCAGCCCTCAGACCCTCATTTCGCCCCTGGTAACCATCTGCAGCCTGCCGAAGCCGCCGTCAAACCAGCTAATAAGCACCTAACACCCGCCATACGAGTGTTTTTGCTCTGTATTGTGTGTGTGTATCGATTGGTTTTTTTCTCTCTCATCAAACCCCTGTTCACGTCGTGACGGTCGACGAGACTCTGTGCACAACACACAGAAACGCTGAACGGCTGCATCCCACTGCAAAGCAGCCTCTGGCCAACAAAGACTGCCTTCATTTATAATTTATAATTTTTTTCTCACCCTCCTTCTCTGTTTGCTTGTCCTACGCTCTCCCCTTCCTCTACTTGTATTATCTTATCAACGCTCTTTCGACAAAACGTCGCGGTAACCGGTCCTTCTTTCCGACTCTCCAACACACGACACGTCACAGCCGTCGGCAACAGTATTGGGTGGCAGCGTCCCCAAGGCCGTGCCAAGCAAGCACGCATACTCGGGACACACACGTTCATCGACACAGGTGTACAGAGACCCCGCCAGTCTCGCAGTCACCCAGACTGATCTGATGTCATCTCGAGAGCAGGGCGCCGGTGGCGCCTTGCCAACTATCAGCAATGAAGAGCACACGTTCCCTCATTTTTCATCTTCCCAATCCGACGCGTTGGGGGGTGCGCCTAGCATCATTTCCTCCCGCATGACGGACATCATGTCTGAAGACGCCGGGGGCGTGCCAGAAGAAACGGCGGTAGCCGGCGGGAGTGCTGTGGGAGACCGCTCCTCGAGACCGCCGACCGCACGTACGGGCGTGTCCTCGGCCAGAAACTCGCAGCTACTACACCAACAACGGCACTCTCAGCCTCTCCGCCGTGGCCTGTCGGGGAAGCGATCTAGCAGCGGCGCTGGCAGTGTTTCCGGCTCTTCGGCATACGGTGGACGTCCTGTTAGCTCAACGAATCGAAGCCACGTTCCCTCCCTCACATCGCATGCCTTCTTCCATCCCATGAGCTCCCAGAAGCTGCAGGCCCAGCGCGGAGCGAACACGAGGCCGCGTCAGTCACAGCTGTCTCAGATGCAGAAGGATGGAGCGAACGACGAAGCAGGCACGCAGTGTGGCAGCAACAACCCCCTCCAGCTTTCCCAGTACCAGGCCTCTCCGCGACCCATCTCCCGAGGCTCCGAGTTCACAGAGCAGGAAACCGTCGACCGCATAACCGCCAACACCAGCCCCACTACGGGCCACTATGCCGCGGCCTCTCTGAGCGACAGTGTACGGCCCCTGCAGCGAAACCAGGTTGGCGCCAGCATTGGGATGCCTGCAGATGGTGGCGACGGCGGCGGTGGTAGTGGCGCTGGCCAGAGAGGCAAGCTTACGGTTCGGGTTGACAAGGGTTATAAGCCTGCCACGTTGGGCAACCCCCTGACACCAGTACGGACGCCGCGGACGCCGCGGTCATTCCGGTCTAGCTTCCTGCTGGGAGTGGACTCTACGGGAGCAAACCGCGACATCCAGGGCGGAGAGAAGCTGGACTCGGTGGCTTCAACGCCGCAGCGGAGCTTGTCGGCGGCAACCTCGCAGGCCCACGACCGGGACTGGAAGCTGGCAGCCGCCGGCCGGCGGAAGATGCAGGGCGAGGCCGCAAAGACGTATACTGGCAAAAACTACCAATACTTTGAGGGCAACACGGTCTTTTGCCTGGGCGGGCGCTTTGAAAACACAAAGGCCCGGCCGTTCAACGTGGCTACCGGCACGCTGGTCGTCGTGCCCTGCATCTTGTTTTTTGTCTTTTCGGCACCATGGCTGTGGCACAACGTGTCGCCTGCCATTCCCATCACGTTTGCCTACGTCTGCTACATTTGCTTGTCGTCGTTTGTGCACGCATCCGTGACTGATCCAGGGGTATGTCTTGTCTAGATTGGATGATGTCGAGGGACGGGGCCAGAACATGCAGAAAATGCAGTGTGCTAACAAGAAGACGCAGATCCTGCCGCGAAACCTGCACCAATTTCCGATGCCGAACGAGAACGACGACCCGCTGCGGCTGGGACCGCCGACTACGGACTGGGTGCTGATCAAGTCGGCCGAGTCGGCGACGGCAGCCATGGAGGTGCCTGTCAAGTACTGCCGTACGTGCAACCTGTGGCGGCCACCGCGGGCGCACCACTGCCGGGTGTGCGACAACTGCGTGGAGACAGCGGACCACCACTGCGTGTGGCTGAACAACTGCGTGGGCCGGCGCAACTACCGCTACTTCTTCACGTTTGTAACGTCATGCGCGGTGCTGGCGCTGTACCTGACGGCGGCGTCGCTGGTGCAGGTGCTGGTGTACCGGGCACGCGAGCACATCTCATTTGGTGCGGCCATTGGCCACTTCCGCGTGCCCTTTGCCATGGCCATCTACGGCGTGCTGGGCAGCACCTATCCGCTGGCGCTGATGGGCTACCACATGTTCCTGATGTCACGGGGCGAGACGACGCGCGAGTTTCTCAACTCGCAAAAGTTCCCCAAGAAGGATCGCTATCGCTCCTACACGCAGACCAGCGCCTTCTGGAACTGGGTCGTCGTGCTGTGCCGCGCGCGGACACCGACGTACTACCGCTTCAAGCAGGCGCACATGGTCGGTGACCAGCGGCTAGCGGCTCAGCCGTCTAAAGAGACAGCACATCAGCACCAGCACCAGCACCAGCCGCAGACAGGCAGCAGTGGCGATGCGCTCGAGATGAAGCACGTCACCGTAACAGACCCCAACGCTCGCAGCTACCAGGGATCGACCTCGTTGCGGGATGTTGTATGATTGGCGGCTGCTTCCTATTCTCTCTTTCCCTTTCTCACTCTCTCCTACTTTAAACTCTCTTTCCTAAGATTCCCATCTTCTTCTGTATGTTCTACCTTGTTCTGTATTCTTTGCCTTCATCTTCATACCCTTTGCTGTTTGCCTATAGCGGCATGTATCTTCTTTCTTTCTTTTTTTTCCTTTTGTTACCATCTCTCTTCTGTCTACCCCTTTGTACTTTTTGATCTGCCTCATCTGTGGGACGTGGAAAACAGGGCTGTAACTGAGCAGGCGTAGTAGCCTCGCCATCATATTTCTTTTGTCTGTTGTAATGTATGTAGCGTCTCTACGGAGTGGCTACGGAGTTTGTGTGGGCATTTGTGCATATGCACAGATCTATATACAATTAGGGCGTTGCGGAGATGAAGAGAAATACTATGTAATACAAAAGATTGTGTTCTGCGCATCACGATATACTCAGTACTCGTACACAAACGGGTGCTGTGTGCTGGGTGCCGTGCTGTGCTATGTTATGCTTACTAATGCGGTTGTGACGGCCTCGGAGTTAAAGCCTGTTGGAGTGACTCGTTAAGTGCGCTGCAGCAAATGACTGGACGCCGTCACTGCGAGTGGGGCCGAATGACGGGCTTTTCATCCCTCAAGGGCCGAAGCAGCGTGAAAAAAAACCCATACGCAGATGCTGATTTCAGATCGGTGCCATCACAGTGGAGGGGAACATACCAAAAAAAACACCGCCCAGCTTGTCTTATAAAACAGAGCACGCTTTCTTCTATATATTTTTGTATTTTGTATTTATATTCCCCCACATTCGGATCGCGGATCATATCGCCTGCTCCTCGTACGATTTCTCACCCACCTGGAACGACACGACGACCGCTCTGTCCCTTTTTCACACACACACACACACCCCTCCCCAGTGTGCTCTCCCCGGAGCTCCACACCCTTGCCTTTTTTTTTTTGCCCTGTCTCTTGTGACTGCCGAACGGTTGCGGCGGTCTCTCTCTCTTGCCCCGTCTCTTTCCCTCTTGCTCCTCCCCTCCCCTCACAATGTCTGTTGCACGTGCCGGAAGGCCTGAGGCACTGCAGATCCTCTCTCTGGTAAGCTCTTGCTACCTTCATTTACCTATTTTTCTTTTTCTTTTCTTTTCTTTCCCCATGGTAATGTCGTCCCTGCTAAAAACGCACTCTTCTTTTGTCTGCAGTATCGCCAGCTTCTCCGCCAGGCCGACCGCTTCCCGGAGTACAACTTTCGCGAGTACGCCAAGCGCCGCACGCAAGATGCCTTCCGCGAGCACCGCGCCGAGTCGGACCCACGGCGAGTCCAGGAGCTGGTGCAGCAGGGCCTGAAAGATCTGCGGATCATGCAGGTGAGAGACGCTGAGAGAGTCGGAGACCCTGTGCTGCCATGGACGATGTCCTTTCTAACAATATTTTCTTCTCTCCAGCGGCAAGCTACCATTGGGAATTTCTACAAGACAGAACGATTAGTCGTTGAGACAACCGTACGTATATATGCCCCAGAATTTGATGTATATTGATATCTATATATATGCATGCACCCTACTCATGCTCACATGTTACGCCCTCTTCTGGCCTGACTGACACCAAGCAAGGGCCACGCAAAGAACCACAATGCGCCGCTGCTCCCAGAGCGAGGATCGGACTGAACAGAGGTTTTTTGGTTCGAGGTCCCGACGCGGGCGACGCGATAGACGCCAAGAAGCCGCATGGCACGAGAAGCCGCATGGCACGAGAAGTCGCATGGCACGAGACGAATCTTGTATACAAAACGCCATGATACTGCCATGCCCTTAAGAACTGCACCCTTCGCCCCGATATACGCCTCCTTCCGCCCTCCATGGTCAAATAATAACAAAATCACACACCTCTCCACTCCAATTCCAGAATAAAAAAACGCAATGATCCCTCGACTGGGACAAAGGTGGTCTAGTCGACAAGAAGGGATGTCCCGTCCAGCAGAGGGATCCCTTCTTCTGTGTGTGCTAAAAGGAAGGCATGAAAAACTATTAGGAAACCTGGCCAGCTTCCTTGCACGGGAGCATGGTAACTCGACTCTCTCTCTCTCTCTCTCTCTCTCTCTCTCTCTAGACACATTGATTTTTTGACATAACAGTCAAGGGCGTTCTTATTAACAGGTGGAAACGGGCGTGACAAAGGGCTGGGAGAACGTTTTACGTACTGACTGTTTTGTGGCTGATTGTGTGGCTTCGAACGGCAGTTTCGAGTTGTAAGATACGACTGTATGAAAGGGAACCTAGTCACAAACTATATATTATAGCCATTGGCCTATCAGTGGACGCGCTATAGACAGTGAGAGGAAGAATAAAAACGTCAGCGGCGACTGCCTTTAGTAGCAATATAGTTACAGGGACTCTTTCATGTGAGCCTTTAGCGCGCGTATAGACCGTGGTAGAGATAGCCGATATAACCAAGGCACTAATAATCGCTAAATTTGCAATTCAATTCGACAGCCCGTTTAGCAACGACAACTACGGCAACATCCATGGAGCCTTTGCTGCCAGCTAGCTAGCTGAGTGTTTGAAGAAGTCAGCAATAACCGACTTCCGTTTCCAATTTCTATAGTTTAGATTTGATTAAACGAGGAGAATCCGCCCACGTAAACATAATATATATAAATATATTATATGTATGCTTGTGATGCATGTTATCTTACAACACCAAATAGAGCAAAATACAAGACGACGATATGATACATGTAGGAAAAAAATCTTTCATAAACCGGTAAACTCCTCCCAAAGGTTAGAAATCCCTCGGTGAACCAAAGCCATCTAATGGCTGTCCCCTCCAAAGTAGCAGTGAAAACGGAACCAGAAAAGGGAAGAAATCGTCACCCAAGCTAGGCCTCCCCGGTTGCCTTTGTCTCGTTTTCGGCGTCTTTGACAGTGGGCACTGCCGCAGAAGGACTGTCGGCCTTCTCTGGCAGGGGCTCGTCCTTAGGAACTGCCTCGTCGGATGTGGACTCGACGGTGTTTGGTGCTGGTTCGGGCTGGGCTTCTGGCTGAGCTTCTGGCTGGGCTTCGGACTGGGCTTCGGACTGGGCTTCGGACTGGGCTTCGGGCTGGGCTTCGGG
>JRUC01000822.1:0-11724 GCA_000806385.1 Leptographium procerum | reverse complement strand
AAAAAAAAAAATGTCGGACAATATGTTTGTCCGAAGGTTAGTTAGCTGCCTGTATTTAGCAGATGCAGCGATCTCCTCCTTCTAGGAGGAGAGTTAAGAGGAATTGACAACTTTTTGCTATTTTTGCTACGTTAAGTATATACTATTACTAAATTTAAAAGAATAGTTTTAAATTAGTAGAATTATAACGGACTATTTAACTAAAACTAAAACTAGTTAATAGTTATAACTAATAATAACTAATAAAGGAGGCTTACTTAAATGTATTATAGTAGTAATAGGAAAAAGATATAGTGTTAAAAGAAATGCTTTTAATTAAATATGCTAAAATATATAGTATTTTAAAGCTAATAATACTACTTATATATAAAACATACTTATTTAACTTGTACATAATAATAATTTTAAAGAACCGGCGCGTTTCTCTTATATATAGGTGGTTGTGCCCTACTAGTAATGTTTATAGCTAATAAGGGCTAGGGTTTTAGCTTACTTTACGATTCCCATGTAAGGGCGCACTGGCATTTTGTGGGGAGGCATCTTATTGGCTCCCGCCTAAAACGGTACTAGACGATTGCCGCTTTCGGCAAACTGTTGTGGGGAGGCTAAAAAAGGTCTGCGATGGAGGAAAAAAAAAGAGTCACAAAGAGTCATACTGGGCTTCCTAACCAGAATGTTTCAACCTCTGCCCTTCCCCCAATTCAGTTTCCCAAGACTTAATTGCAACCATGGCTGCTACAGATCTGGACGGCAGTAGTCCGACATGGATAAAAATACTCGGAAAAGAAACCATCGTGGTCGACCATGGCATCTGGCACAGCTTTGTTCCCCGCGACCTGCTGCACAATATTGCCTCCTCCACCTACGTCTTGATCACGGATACAAACCTCTCTCCTATCTACGTAGAGTCCTTCAAATCAGCTTTTGAGGCAGCCCAACTATTGTCACCTAAGGTAGCCGGTGGCGCTCGTCTTCTCACATATTTCATCCCCCCCGGCGAGTCCTCCAAGAGCCGCGAGACGAAGGCAGAAATCGAAGACTGGATGCTGGCGCAGAGATGTACAAGAGATACAGTAATCGTTGCCCTTGGTGGCGGAGTCATCGGAGACATGATCGGCTACGTGGCCGCGACGTTTATGCGTGGCGTCCGCTTCGTGCAGGTGCCTACCACGCTGCTCGCCATGGTAGACTCGTCCATTGGTGGCAAAACGGCCATTGACACACCTCTGGGCAAGAACCTCGTCGGTGCCTTTTGGCAGCCCCAGCGCGTATACATAGACCTGGATTTTCTCGAAACCCTGCCGACGCGCGAGTTTATCAACGGCATGGCCGAGGTCGTCAAGACGGCGGCCATCTGGAACGCGATCGAATTCGCAGCCCTAGAAGAGGACGCCCCGCTGGTCACTGAGGCCCTGCGCTCTCGGCTGGCCAGCGCACCCTCGGGCGGCCTCGCCCCGATCCGCCACATACTGAAACGAATCGTTTTTGCGTCAGCCCGCGTAAAGGCAGAGGTTGTTTCGGCCGACGAGAAGGAGGGTGGTCTTCGAAACCTGCTCAATTTTGGGCACTCCATCGGCCATGCGTATGAGGCCATACTGACCCCCCAGGTATTGCACGGCGAGGCGGTGGCCATTGGGATGGTCAAGGAAGCAGAGCTGGCTCGCTATCTGGGCGTGTTGCGTCCCAGTGCCGTGGCTCGGCTGGTTAAGTGCATCGCTAGCTACGGCCTGCCCACCTCCCTCGACGACAAGCGCATTGTTGCGCTGACGGCGGGCAAGCAGTGTCCGGTGGACGTCGTGCTGGACAAGATGGCTGTGGACAAGAAAAACGACGGCGCTAAGAAAAAGATCGTCCTCCTCTCTGGCATCGGTCAGACCCACGAGCCCAAGGCGACTGTCGTGGACGACGTGGATATCCGAATCGTTGTTTCGCCGTCTGTGCGGGTGGTCCCAGGTGTCCCGAAAGACCTACACGTCACCGTGGTGCCGCCAGGGTCCAAGAGCATCTCCAACCGGGCTCTTGTCCTGGCTGCTTTGGGCAATGGCTCGTGTCGGCTGCGGAATCTCCTCCGCTCGGACGACACCGAATACATGCTCTCTGCCATCGCACTGCTTAAGGGGGCCAGCTACTCCTGGGAGGAGTCCGGCGAGGTGCTTTCTGTGCATGGGAACGGTGGCCGGTTCGTTGCCAGCGGCGAACCTCTTTATCTTGGGAATGCAGGCACTGCCTCCCGCTTCCTGACGTCTATTGTGGCCCTGTGCTCACCGTCGGCGGTATCGTCGACCGTGCTCACCGGAAACGAGAGGATGAAGGTGCGCCCCATTGGCCCGCTGGTCGATGCTCTTCGCTCGAACGGTGTGAAGGTTGCGTACCTCGGCAATGAGGGGAGCCTGCCTGTCCAGGTGGACGCTGCCGGCGGCCTGGAGGGCGGCGTCATCGAGCTGGCGGCGACCGTGTCTTCCCAGTACGTGTCGTCTATCCTGATGGCGGCGCCATACGCGAAGAATCCCGTGGTGCTCCGTCTTGTGGGCGGGAAGCCCATATCCCAACCGTACATCGACATGACGCTCTCCATGATGGAGGCCTTTGGCATCCACGTCGAGAGGTCGGAGAGCGAGCCCAACACGTATCGCATCCCGACCGGGACGTACCAGAACCCGGCAGAGTATGTTGTGGAGAGCGATGCCAGCTCTGCCACGTACCCCCTGGCGATTGCAGCTATCACCGGGACCAGCTGCACGGTTCCCAACATCGGATCAGCATCACTCCAAGGGGACGCAAGCTTTGCCGTGAGCGTCCTCCGGCCGATGGGCTGTTCCGTCACACAAACGGCCACATCAACGACAGTCACGGGCCCGCCGCCGGGGTCGCTCTGTGCCATTAGCCACGTCGACATGGAGTCCATGACGGACGCGTTTCTGACAGCGTCGGTTCTGGCCGCGGTTGCAAACGGCACGACGCGCATCACAGGAATTGCGAACCAGCGCGTGAAGGAGTGCAACCGCATCCTGGCCATGAAAGACGAGCTGGCAAAGTTCGGGATCCAGTGCGCAGAGCTGGACGACGGCATCGAGGTCGCCGGACGACCGGCCGGGGAGTTGTCCAGCCCAAAGTGCGGCATCGCCTGTTACGATGACCATAGAGTGGCGATGAGCTTCAGCGTGCTGGCCGTCGCTACACAGCAGCCCGTGCTGCTCCTTGAGCGGGACTGTGTCGGCAAGACCTGGCCGGGTTGGTGGGACACGCTGCACCAGTCTTTCCAGGTGGCACTGCGCGGCGAGGAACCGGCCGAGCTGCACGGTGCAGCAGATGCAAAAGAGGCGGCGGCGACCGCAGAGGCGACTCCGAGCCGGTCCATCTTCATCATCGGGATGCGGGGCGCTGGCAAGACGACGGCGGGGTCGTGGGCAGCACAGGCTCTGGGCAGCACGTTTGTCGATCTGGACGCCGAGCTGGAACGGCGGGCTGGCGCCAGCATTCCCGAGATGATCAACGGCACAGCTGGCTGGGAAGGGTTCCGTAAGGCCGAGCTCGAGCTGCTTGCCGAGATGATGAAGTCGAGGCCGACCGGCTACGTTTTCTCGTGCGGCGGCGGCATAGTCGAGTCGCCCAAGGCGCGCGAGCTGCTCGTGTCTTTCCGCCACAGTGGCGGCTGCGTTCTTCTTGTGCACCGTGACACGGAGCAGGTGGTCGAGTATCTCCTCCGGGACAAGAGCCGGCCGGCATACACGGAGCAGATCAGGGATGTGTATCTGCGGCGCAAGGACTGGTTTGAGGAGTGCAGCAGCCACTACTACTTCAGCCCCTACTCCGGGGCGTCGGCGCCGCCTCTAGAGGCTCCCGCAGACTTTGAGCAACTGATGTCTGTCCTCCAGGGACGGTCTTCCCACCTGGACGAGGTGAGAAGGAAGGCACAGTCTTATTTCGTGTCGCTGACGGTGCCGGACGTGGCGGCGGCAGCGGAGATGATCCCGCGTGTCGTTGTCGGGGCCGACGCGGTGGAGTTGCGTGTCGACCTGCTCGCCAGCTACGCCGTCGACTCGGTCAGCTCCCAGGTGGCCCTGCTCCGGTCGGTCGCCAGGAAGCTGCCCATCATCTTCACCGTGCGCACAGCTGGCCAAGGGGGGCGATTCCCGGACGCCGACGCCGACCAGGCGCTTGCACTGTACCGCGCAGCTATTCGGATGGGCGTCGAGTACTTGGATCTCGAGATGACCATGCCCGATCACGTGATCACAGCAGTGACCGAGAGCAAGGGCAAGACCCGCGTCATCGCATCGCACCACGACCCCAAGGGCACGCTCTCGTGGAGGAACGGCGGGTGGATGCCCTTCTTCAACAAGGCGCTGCAGCACGGTGACGTCATCAAGCTCATCGGCGTGGCCCGCGGCTTGGAGGACAACTTTGCCGTGGCCGCGTTCAAGGCGAGAATGCTGGCAGCCCACTCCAAGCCTATGATCGCCCTGAACATGGGCAGCCAGGGCAAGCTGAGCCGCGTGCTGAACGGCTTCCTCACGCCCGTGTCGCACCCGGACCTGCCGTTTGCGGCAGCTCCAGGACAGCTGTCAGCCCGGGAGATCCGGCAGGCGCTCGCCCTGATCGGAGACCTGGAGCGGCGCCGCTTCTTCCTCTTCGGCACGCCCATTGCCAAGTCCCGGTCGCCTGCGCTCCACCAGGCCCTCTTCGATCTGACCGGTCTGCCACACCAGTACTCGCTGGCCGAGACGGACAGCGTGGCCGACGTGCTTCCCATCATCCGGTCGCCAGACTTCGGCGGCGCCTCTGTGACGATCCCACTCAAGCTGGACGTGATGGATCTGCTTGACGAGGTGACCGATGCGGCGAGAGCCATCGGCGCGGTGAACACAATCATCCCCGTGCCCGCGTCGGAGAGCGGCAAGGCCGGAGGCTCCCGGTTGGTTGGCGACAACACGGACTGGAAAGGCATGATCCACGCCCTGCGAGGTGCCGGTGTGCAGAAACACTCGGTGTCTCCTCGTGCCGGCGCCGGCCTTGTGGTTGGGTCTGGCGGGACGACACGGGCCGCCGTCTATGCGCTCCATGCACTGGGCTGCAGCCCCATCTACTTAGCAGCCCGCAACGCCGAGAACGCGCAGAAGATTGTCGACGCTTTCCCGGCCAGCTACGACGTTCACCTGCTGGGCCCGTCGCCTCGCGGCACCGGCGCCGACGCTGCCACGCCACCTTCTGTCATCATCACCACCATCCCTGCCGACATGGCTATGGACGCTGCTGTCCAGGGGCTCTTCACGTCTCTTCTGGAGCGCTCCACGTCGTTGCCAGAGCCTCGCGTGCTGCTAGAGATGGCCTACCGGCCTCGGATCACGCCAGCCATGAAGCTTGCAGAGACCTTTGGCTGGAAAACCGTCCCGGGCTTGGAGGTGTTGGCCGCGCAAGGGTGGCACCAGGTATGACTGACTGTCTGATCGCGGGATACTGTTGTTGTGTTTTTTGCTAACGAGACAATCACACTGACAGTTTCAACTCTGGACCGGCATAACACCTCTGTATGAAGACGCGCGCGTTGCAGTCATAGGAGGAGAGGCGTCATAAAGACAGCGAGTTCGTTGTGAGCACTTGTAGCTTGGACTCTCCTATGACCGAGATGTATAACTACATTTTGATTGTAATAAGTGCAGCTAACAATTCTGTATGATAGCCTGGAAAACGAATGAGGGGCGACACAAAATAAATCACGTGCGTAACTGAAGTCAGAG
Source organism: Leptographium procerum (assembly GCA_000806385.1). Classification (NCBI taxonomy): domain Eukaryota; kingdom Fungi; phylum Ascomycota; class Sordariomycetes; order Ophiostomatales; family Ophiostomataceae; genus Leptographium; species Leptographium procerum. The sequence continues at coordinate 5,986 of JRUC01000822.1, read as the reverse complement.
TTATTTCAGTTATAAGTCACCGTTTTTTTTAACCCTTAGATAACCCTTATTCTCTGCCATTATCATAACATGGCGGTCGTGAAAATGAATACATAACTCCGCTGTGAAGACCCTTCCGTTGCCTAGCCAGGCCAAAACTAAGCGCATAACAGCCGCTGTTGTACAGGTTCACTCCTTTTGACGCAAAATACATGCTAAAAACAAAAACGAACACAATGTGGATGCCCCGACCCGCGAAGCACCTTTGCTTTGTCTATACCATCTTCCAACCCAATGCGGCGTAAAAAAACTGAAGTGCTGGTCCGGGACGAAACTTAAGAAAACAGACCCGGCGATGGGTGACGGGACAGGAAAGCAGTGACGGCTAGTTGCTAGCAGGGAACATCTATGACGTGTCTAGGCAAAGGACAGAAAGGGGAAAAGGTGTAAGAGTACCGAAAGCAACAGAAACGGGGCAGAGGGAGAAGTGATGAGAAGAGCAGAGCAGAGCAGAGCAGAGCAGAGCAGAGCAGAGCAGAGCAGAGCAGAGCAGAGCAGAGCAGAGCAGAGCAGAGCAGGGTGTGAGCACTGTATGCATCACCACTACCATCGTCATAAACCCGCCTACTCGATGACCTCTGCCGACTCTTCTTTCCCACAACCTCCAACCCTCCCTCCCTTTTTCACCCACAAATCATTCTAGAGGTATTAATAAAGTGTAAAAAAAGGGAAGGAATCCAGGTATGCAGAGGAATAAAAAGTGATATCGTCATGAGACCGAAGACGAAGCTAGGGGTGGGCTAGCTCCAGTGTCCAAAGCCTTGTTTGCTTGGGTGGAAACAGGCTAATATCTTCGTCTTTTCCTGAAAGAAGGTCGCGAGCTGACGTCATAGCCTGCATTTAGCGGCGAAGAAAAGACAGTATGTCCATTTCCAAAATAGGAAAGGCGCTAGTGCCTAGGCTGCAGGTACTGCAACCAGCGGCCTTCTGAAGTATGCCGCCGAAGTGCGCTGGAATGCGCTGGAATGCGCTAAATGCCACTGGTAACCAGCGAGCACGGAGAGAATGTTATGCGCTGCGCCATTTGGCCAGAATTCTCTCAGGCGCTGTGCGGAACCCTCTTGCGTTGTTTCCCACGCAATTCCACATCGGGATGACAAACGCGAAAATGGCGGGTCAGAGCGTCGGCGCGGCTGAATGTCTTCTCCTCGGTACAGAGGGCACAGCGCACTTTTTGCTTGCGAGCGTTATGAATGGTATCCTCGTGCCTCGTCAGGTCGTACGGACGCGAGAATATCGTGTTGCATGGCTTGCCGGTGCTTGGATTGATGCGCTCGCAACGATGCGGGCCGGCCTGGCTGTTCTGCAGTCCAGCTGATACCGGTCCTTCGGCCCGGTGAATACCAACCAGTGCATTCGCCTGGCGATGTCCTTCGCGTTTGTGCTTCTGCAAGAGCGCCGGCGTCTCGAAGCGCAGAGTACAGCCGTGGTATGTGCACGTATAGGTGCCACCGTCGGCAGCGACGCCGAGAGGGCGTTGCATGCCGATGTTGGCCCCTGCTGCATTTTCTGGCCCAGACAGTGTTGAGCTTGACTGCATGGTTTTCATGGCTGCGTTATTTGCCATTGCCTTGGTGTTGTTGGAGGCCTGGTTCGCCTGCTGCGCAACAAATGGATACTGCTGCGGAATGTGCTGCGGGATGTGTTGTGGGATGTGCTGCGGCATATTGTGCTGTGGGATGTGCTGCAGGCCAGTTGCCATCTGCGGCATGAAGTTGAAGCTTGGCCCAGCCATGGCGGGATATGAGTTGCCCATCTGGCCGATGGCAGGCTTACCTAATTGATTCATAGCAAAGAGCGAAAAGTTTGGCGCACCGTTCTCCGTGTCTATCTCGTGGTGATCCAGAACGGCATCCTTGGGCGAGATAGTTTGTGGAGAGGCATTACTTTGGCCGCCCCTGCTGACCACCATCTGCGTCTGAAATGCTGGTTCAGAACCTGCGGCGGCTGACTGCTGCTGCTGCTGCTGCTGTGGTGGCTGCTGCGGCTGCCGATAGGCTTGCCGGATGGGGCCAATATTGAAGTTGCCATGTGAGCTGCTGAAATCTTGACTGGGTGCAGGCGCTAGGGGCGAGCCCTGTCGGAAAGGAGACCTTTCACGTGCCGCCCCTGCCATTGCGGCAGGATGGAGGTGCTGATTGTTGATCGCCTGGAGCCTCTGGCCAAAGACGTCTTGGCTCTGAGGCGCTGCGTGATGGGGGTTGGCGGCCGTAGGAGCGGATGTCGGAATGCTGAAGCCAGAGCTGTACAGCTCGTCGTTGTTGTAGGCGTCCGTCATTGACCGGTCGAACTTGGAGAAGGCAACTGCGTCATTGAAAAATAGTGAGCACTCATCGTCGTCTTCATCACTGCCATCGAACATGAACGGAAGCTCCTCCGGGGTAGACATCATCGCGACACTTCCACCGCCACCGCCACAACTGCTGCGGCTGCGGCTACTACAATCACCACCACGGTTCTCACCATTTCGGCGCCTGGCCTCTTCGTCTGGTTGGTCGAGCGACGGCGTGGCAGGCGAGTTGCTCGCAATGGAACTTGCCACCGACACAGGCTGCGACTTGACGCCTATAGCCAGGTCAGGGGGCGGCAAAAAGCTGCGGTCGTTACTGCTTGTCGCCGTCGGCTTCTGCCTGCTGGTAGCGAGCAGGCTGCCAAACTGCTGAATAGGCATGCCATTCTGTGACGACACAAAGGCTGCTGGATGGCTACTCCCATAGAAGCCATCGTGGCTGCCTGCGGCACTTGCGCCCGAGGCGTTCGAGCCGGCTGCGAGTGATTTCGTGAGCTGGAAGCTGGCGTCCTCGTAGTAAGGAGGCATGTTTGGGTAGCCGTCGCCAGCGGGGTCTGTCACGGCGATGTGCGGGTTGGACGTATTCTGGGAGAAGGGAGATGCTGGGCCCGCCGAGGCGGAACCGAGAGAGGAGAGCGAGGATTCACGGTGGTGGGAGATACGGCCAAAAGACCGCCCAGCAGAGAGGTGGCTTTGTGGCAGCCACGGCTCCGTCTGCATTGTCAGATCGCTGCTGTCAAGTACAGAAAAATCGTAGTCCCGGTCGCTAAAGGCGATATCAGAATCGAAGCCGGGGATGAGGACAGGATCTGGCTCGTCGAAAGAAGGCAGTGGTGCTTGGAAGGCGATGGCCGAGGCTGCAGACGGCGACAGTTGCGCAGACTTTGGCGACGAAGAAAGGCTGAGGCTGGAACTGTAGTCGTCTAAGTTGAAGTCGGCCACGTTTGGTACTCCTAATTTGTCGAGTTGCTGCTGTTGCTGCTGTTGCTGAAGATGTTGACGTTTGAGAGGCTGCTGCGTAGTGTTCTGCGCAAGCAACATTATTATTATCGACTTCGTCTGAATAGAATAGAGATATGTTCAGTAGAGATGGAGTTCGGCGTTTGCGACGATATTGTGAGAATAGTTTAGGGAGAGCGAAGGGGGCAAGGGTGGCAAACTCGGGGAAGTGGTGTCAAGTGGTCGGTTTATATATGAATATGTCATGAGAGATGACGCTCCCGGCTGGCCACGGATAAAAAAAACTAGACAGGGGTGGGGGGGTATGACTGATGGGAGAGAGAGGGTGTGTTCAGATTAAATGCCCAAGGTACTCGTAGGTGCATCCACACAAAACTAGCGTGGCTGCCTCCGTACTGGTACTTGGGATCCCCAGCGACGGATGTCTGATTCAGCACATGGAAGCCCGCTGAACTCTCCAGAAGGCACTGGCTGACTGTGACAGACTAAAACCAAAGATGAGAAATTCTCTTTGTGGGATCTCGGTCAGCAGACTGTCCCGTGTACAGGTACATTGCAGCCCCTCTGGATTTTGACTCATCCATGCCCGTGCCATGCGGGCCCGGTTTTTTTCTTTCTTTCTCTTCTTCGCACACTCTCTACGTCGCTGACGTTACAAAGAATGACGTCGCCGGCTAGGCACGCTTTTTGGGATGCAGATTTTTTTTTCTTTCACAGCCACACCCTGCCTGCTGGCGAGTGCAGTTATGCAGGTACACACAACCATCGACCACACACAACAAAGCCGTCTGATTATATATTTATATATATTTTTTTCTCGATTTTGTCTCTTCGCTTCCAGCTTCTCCATCGATCGAGCGTGCGTGTGTGCAACTGCGAGTGCAACGTGCTAACCCGGTTACTCCGTCTGTCTTCTTCGGCCCCTTTCGAACGCACCCCCCCCCCTACTGTGACATTTCCATCTTTCTGTCATGGCTTGTGTAGATTTTTTCTGATGACAGAAGCTTCTCTTCCTCGCGCTCTGTCTCTTCCCCTCCCTCCGACAGTGTCTTCGCATTTGATGAGCCCTGGTATTGGTATCTCCTACGGGTGCATGCTCGGGCCCCGTAAAAACGTCTGGATCCTACGCCTAGATTATTCTAGAGGGCTACTAACTATGTAGAGTCCGTCGCGGGAGTGCCGAGTCGCTGTGCTGCGCGAAGCATCAACGGAGATGCTTTTCCTGCAGATCCGCTACGTAGCATTCTTTAAAAAATGTCGGCGCACTCCGCTACTGAACAAACCAATCAGACAGCAAATCAAAACCCACTAGAAAATTCTTTACCCACCGGTATATTCTCTTTACGGACGTCTCCGGGCTTAACAATAACTACCAATACCTGCATACTGTTTTTTTCGTCTTTTGTCTCTTGTCATTTGTCTCTTTTCTTTCCCCCCGGTTCCTTTTTTACTATTTTTATTTCGCTTTTTTTTATTTCGCTTTTTTTTATTCTTTTTCCTACTCTATGTCTATGTCCCATATTCCCCCTTCCTGTTCTGGGAGACTTTCTTATTCTGTCCTTCTCGGCATTCGGCATTTAGAAAGGCCTCTGATTCCATTTTGGTCACGAGACCGCAACCGCGTGATCGCTTGTACTGGCCGAGTCACGCGGGCTCTGATTACGCGCATCTTAACAGAGGCTCGGTCATCAGGTCCTTTTCGGCTCCCCCGTTCCCGCAGGAATGGTCGGGTTTGACGACAAATGCGTTCTCTTCCCGGCCTTTTTCTTCGTCTCTCGTGTCTCTGGCTCATTCGCTTCTCGGGTTGCTTTACCTGGCCGCTCGCCCTGCTCCTCCTGCTTCCACTTGGCTGCCAGTCAAACTGTCACAACACAACAAGTCCCAAGAGCACAAGGGTAATTTTTTATCAAATCTCGTAGTGCATGACATGATTCAAAAACCTCGCTCTTGTTTCCTTTCTTTTCTTTTCATTTCTTTGATATACATAGTACCATCACCATGCGTAGTCCCAATAGCCTCTCGGGGTTGCAGGGTTGCGCAGCACCCCTGCAGAGGCGACCTCTTGCTGCTGGAACCGTATCACGGGCCCAGCGTCTGCGAGCGCACAACACTGCCCCACCCATTCTTTAATCCCACCCCTCTGGTGTGTCCCGGCCAGCTGGTAACTCAGCTTCTGAGGCAGCCGCTCAGCTAAGGATTGCCACCTCTCTACATAGTAACGAGTACAAGAACTCCATCCTGCAAAAAAACCCACATATACACGTATGTAGTATGCAACAAAATCATGGCATTCTAGCTTAGGCCTACCCGTAGGGCGCAGCTATTTTTACCTGTCCATATGTGCCCCGGCACTTTCTGCACTGTCTCTTCCTCTTTCCGCTGCCTCGTCCATCGGTGACCCTCTTTCGCATCGGCCATCCCGGGTATCTTAGCGCCTGCCAACTCGGAAGGGCCCGATATCTTCAGCGTACCCACCAACAAACACTCATCTCCACATTATTTACCTGGTTACTCGGTTACGCCGTCCGGGGCTCTGGTATCTCGTCCCTCGTGGCCTGGATTATCGCAAAGCTACAACGGCACGTTTACAATGCTGTCGACTACTTCTCTCCACAATGGCAAATTGCCACATGCAAAAGAAAAAGCGCTTGCCTTTTATGGTTACACTCTTGACGGTCTTCACCCGAAAACTTACAA
>JRUC01000821.1:0-11727 GCA_000806385.1 Leptographium procerum | reverse complement strand
GACTAGCTGCCGTGTCGCTGACAGCCCGACAGCTGAGCAAGGAGGAGGAGGAGGCCGCGGGGCCAGAGGTCGAGGTGCGCCGTGAAGACCAGGAGAAGATCAACCGGTTTAGCCGGCTGCACCAGCGGGAGCTGAACCTCGAGGAGGAGATGAAGGCCAAGAATAAGGAGAAGGAGGAGCTGGACGACATCACAATGGAGCTGGAGCTCGTCGACGAGGACGACAAAGTGCCGTACGTTTGTGTGACGCATGACCCATTCTCTCATCATCTTTCCCTCAGTCTCTTCTCTCAGTCTCTTTTTTCTTGGTTTCTAACACGCGCATTTTCTGCCGCAGATATAAAATCGGTGATGCCTTCTTCCAGGTAAGGGCAAACCAGGCCCAGGAGATGGTCGGGATCGCAGCGGCAAAGATGGAGGAGAGCATGAATCAGCTGGAGGAGTCGCTCGGGTCGACACGCGAGGAGATGACGCGGCTAAAAGTCGAACTGTACGCACGCTTCGGTCGGAGCATCAACTTGGAAACATAGACCTGGGGGGAAAAAAAAGGGGAGGGGGGGAAACAAGAAGGAAAGGAGACATGGTAGGCATGACAAATGGGTAACAAAATGGTGAAACATTGAAACTTGTACACTAAGCCGTAGGTTGGATATCCCGCCTTGCCGCTGATTTTTCTCTGATATATTAATGAGCCAGCGATTTGACCAGCCAGACTCAGAGATGAGATTCATGGCCTCCTGTCAGCCTCAAATTGAGCGGAAGGGAAGACCTACTCGATACATCACACGTCGCACGTGATATTGCGAGGAACTTACAACAACTGTTCAGAAAGAAGACACCAGTCCAAACGATAACCAGCTCGTAAGTCTTGATTTCCGTAAGAAGGTGGGACAGAGTTAGTGGTAAGAATAAGGCGGGTAACCGCCTACACCTTGGAGAAAGAATTTACCAAACTACCAGTATGGATTTTAACCAGCCCAATATTCTCTGCGTGTACCCGTAGAGCCCGGTGAGCATTGCTTGACAGCATGTCAGTAGCAGCAAGCATCTGGCTTGCCCCGTTTTTGTTGCAAAAAGCACCACACTGTCAGCATATTGCTGTAGCACACCGCGTAAAGACGAAACAGAGGGTACTTCACTGATGTGGCTTGAAACATCGCCAGTGCAGTTCTGTGTCTGTTTTTCAGTCACACACCTCTAGCCTCTTGTTCTACTCTCCTCCTCGTAGGCGAGCTAGATTCCCGGTTGTGCCGACTTATATATGGCTGCTTAGAGATGGGGTGGCCGCCGCGCTCTTTGGGGATTCGGGTGAGTGGTGTTACAACATAACTATCTCGCTTTCCTGGCAGGCTACCGGTGAGAAAGGCGAAGGTACTGCTGGAGAGGGATATTCCCAACAGAAGAATCACATTTATACACCGCTGCGTGGGCTTCTGATGATATAACTCTACGGGTTCGAAAAGCCACCACATGAATTGCGACCGGCCAATGGGATCACAATCCAAGAAAGGACTGCATTGGTTAAACAGCATCTGCACTGCGCACTTCGCCACTGGTCCCGAAAGCTACCATGTATTGTGTAAGATGATAGGCAAGAACTGTCCTGGTCTCTTTCCACATGAGACACACGAAGACGAGCCAATATTTTCAGCTGCTGTTTGGTTGATGTTGGACCTATATAGCTTGTTTGAAACCATCTGAAACTGGACATGAATAGCCCTCATTATTGATATTCACAGAGGCCTTATGCTTGCCACCGGGCAGAAACTCATGTTTTGGTTATATTCGAGGGAAAGTCAAGAACTACGCCCTTAAAAGAGAAGTCTGACATCCTCGCCGTTTTATCGTGCTCCACGAATTCAGGTATTCGCTGGTGATAATCAACATGGTGACAAGAACTAACGTCGAAGTTTATATTTTTCATGGTAAGCGAAGCTGCATGCACTCCGCTACGAGAATCGGTATAACTGGCACGTCTGCCCACGCAAGGTAAGACGTATGTAGAAATTATACTACGTTCTGTTACTTGCGTGACAATTTCAGCACCATCATTATCGTGGCCAAGCATTATTGTATGCTATCCTACTTGTGCGGCAAGCCTGGTTATTTCCAAATAAAAATAGAAAAAAGTTCTAGGACGCCTGCTCAACACTGATTGGTATTTGTCTAACCACCATGACCGTAGTATTATTTCTAAGGCGTACGATGCCTCTTGTATTGTGCTGGATATATTACTGTACGAAGCCTTGCCTCGCCACGCTACTCTGGTATAAAAGAGCAAAAAGTTAAGAAAAACAAAAACATGAACACATTAGTTTAAGAGTGTCAGGGAAATGCCTCCACTAATCCACTCCGAAGACAGATTTTCCATAATGCACGTTTCAACGATCAGGAAACAACTCCTTAGCATCAATTATCTTGTAGGCCATCGTTAAAACAATTATAGCGGACTTTTCAGGGTAACGCCAATCTGCCGTTTACAGCAGGAGAGCTGCGACACCGGCAGCAGCAAGGAGACCGACAGGAGCAGCGGTCATGTGAGCAGCCTAGAACATAGTTAGCGCGGGTTTCGTAAGTTTAAAAAAGGGCTCGTAATAGTATAACTTACAAAGCCTGAGCTCGTAGAGGTGGAAGCAGAGGTCGAGGTGCCAGAGCCTGAGCCGCCAGTGGCAGTGCTGCCAGAGTCAGTGGTGGTGGCAGTAGTGAGAGTGGTGCTGCCGGTTGCACTAGTAGATCCAGAGGCACCGGTGGCAGACGCGCCGCTGCCAGAAGCACCCGAGCCCGAAGCGCCAGTGCCTGTGGCAGATGAGCCAGAGCCACTGCCCGAGCCAGAGGCGGCAGAGCCAGTTGCAGAAGAGCCGCTGCCAGAGGCACCCGAGCCCGAAGCGCCAGCACCAGTGGCGGAAGAGCCGCTGCCCGAGCCGGAGGCGGCAGAGCCAGTTGCAGAGGCACCGCTGCCAGAGGCACCAGAGCCCGAAGCACCAGAGCCAGTGGTGGATGCACCGCTACCAGAGCCTGAGCCGGAGCCAGAGGCAGCAGTGCCGGTGGCACCGCTGCCCGCAGCGCCCGAGGTAGCAGTACCAGAGCTGCCAGAGCCAGCAGCACCCGAAGTAGCCGTGCCAGAGCTGCCAGAGCCAGCAGCGCCGGTGGTCGTGGTGGTCGAGCCGCCTGAGCCGCCGCCGCCAGCAGCTGTCGTGGAAGAGCCGGAGCCGCTGCCGCTACCAGCACCCGCGGTACCGGTAGTAGTCGACCCTGCGGCAGTGCCAGTAGCGGTACCAGCACTAGCAGCGCCGCTCTAACTTGTATTAGTTGCAATGTCCAAATGCATTATAGTAGCAATAAAATCGGTGTTGTTGTAGACTTACGGTAGCAATGGGAATCGTGACGCCGGCACTGGCGCAGATTGAGACCTCGTAGGCGACGACCGTGGCGGCATTGGTGTCGTCACCGCAGGACTCGTATGAGCAGTCGCGGATGCCGTAAACGAAGTCGTTCTTGGTGCACAGGCAGCTGTACGCGTCGGTCGAGCAGCCAAGCTCAGATGCCTTGGCAATCATGTTGTTGAAGCAGACAGTCTGCACATTGTCAGCATGCTTGCCAGCGAGGCGGCTGGGGCCATTGGAGAAGTATTTTGGTTGGTACTCACACCGCACGAGGGGAAACCGGATGGCGGGCTGAAAGCAGCAACGGCCACGGAGGCCGAGCCAACGAGGGTGAGAAGAGCACGGTTGTTGAAAGGCATTTTGCTTGTAGAGTATCTTAGATCTGTACTGAAGTTAGTTATGTCCTATGCTGTGAATAGTAGACTGAGAGAGGCTTGAGGGAGATCTGACTTCAGACAACGTTCAAGAAGTACGAGATATGTCGAGGCACGAACAAGAGACAGTGCGATGCTGATCTGGGCAGTGACAAGACTTGAGAAGGAAAGACAGGGAGGGTGATTATATAGAAAATGCGGGAAGGGAGGACGCCGTCTCAGGACCTGTCAGGGGTGCAAGACTGTAAATGAGGAGAGACCAAGCTAGGCTTGAGTCTAATTTAAAGAACTGGACTTGGTGTATGATGGCGCTTGTAGTTCTTGCTCGTCTTCGGTGAGAGGATTTTAGGTTGAAAAGGGAGGTGGTAGTGAATTGGATGGGAAAGCTTGAGCGTGTGGAAGTGATTTTTAATTCAGGGAAGGAAAGGAGAAAAAAAAACCACAACGGGCAAAAACACACTTTTCTTGTGCCTTGTGTTTCTGGTAGCACAATGTCTCACTTACTGGGGAAGTCGGTGAAGCTGTCTGAGAGAGCAGAGTCGAAGAAGATGCCAAGACAGGTAACTGTAAGAGACGAGTGAAGACACGAAATGGGGGGACCGTAAGAAGGGATGAGAGGGGGGGAAGTGATTGATATAATAGAGATATCTCGGCTGGGCTAGCTGTTGGATGGCAGGGGAGTAGACAGAACACACCTTAACACAAGGTAAGATGCGGGTAAGTGGCCTGGTCTGTATCAAAGTGGAGGATGGGTCCTGAGGAAAACGATGGCAGTGGGAAAAACAAAGAAAAAATAATGGGGCAAGAGGGAAGAAAAAAGCATGCAACTAATATACCATCTACGTCAGTGAACGAATGGGCCGATGTGAGCAAAGAACGGAAAGCACGTCCGGGGGACAGGAAGGAGCGTTTGAGCGACAGCTGTTCATGCTGGGAAGGAGCTAGGGGTGTGAGAGGACCTGCATGGCCAAGGTCTATTACTGTGTACGAGCAAGATAAAATCTTCCGAGTTTGGGGTCTTACGACCTACGATCATTGCTTTTTCCCAGAACTCATTCGTCCATTTGGGGCCGAGGAAGCTCTCATCTCAGCCACGAGCAGCTAGATACGAGCAGCTAGGTACATACGGCCATTTTGTCACAATAGTAATTCACGTCGTATGTAAGATAGTAGGCCGTAAAGCAATGATGAGCCACCACGGGCCTGCGCAGCCAACGCACCGGCAACTCCGTCAGAGGCCTCGCTCGGCAGCATGTACGGGGTACTCTGTACGAGTAGGCACGGAGTACAGAGAGTAATAGTATTAGAAGAAAGTGTGGACGGTACGCCCATCGGCTCCACTCCACTGGCTAATCGCACTACGCATCTTAAGATATACGCCGTAGTAGTTTCGCTGTGCAGGGGTTTGCATCTCCAGCAGCGCATAGGTAGGCACAGTCTAAATGTGCAGTAGCATGCGTCCTAATACGGAGTACCCTTGTGCTCGTTACATGGTAACAGTGGTGCTATACTATTACTCGTACATAGCACGAAGAACGTACAAGCAGCCGCCGAAAATGGGTAAATCAAATGGAGCAATCCTTCGACTAAGCTAAAATGTATTATTTTGCCAAAAACAAAAAAGCTGGGACTGGGCCACATCGTGTCTTAGACCCACAGCCGCACGACGCTAGCGTAACTAATGCCTATGATGCCCTGAAATCTTAGATCTAGGATAGCAACCAAAGACAGGTCCACTCTTAGTAGTCACTTAGCTCGGATGACACAGCACTATATTCTGTAGACATGTATCCTACAGCAAGGTACGCCCGCCGGTGCCTCTGAAATTGGCACCGCGTCACGCTTGCGAGCACAGAAAGAACAGGCTTTTACTGACCGCGCTGCATTCCGTCGCGCTGCACTGCACTGCACTTCCCTGCACGGCACTGCATTGCACTGCTCGTACAATAAATGCACACCGCCCTTTGGCCATTTGGGTAAACAAATATTGTGGCTGGAAACCCGACGTGGCCGTGGCCGTGGCCAGACAAAGACTCTGGCTTGGATAGAGGGGCTGGACGAGGCAATTTTCTGGTTGCTGGGCTGCCGGGCGAGTTTGCCCGGACGACCAGGACGAAAGAAGGAATAAAAGGGGAGAGCAGTGAGCAGTTGCGGAGACGGGACAAGCCAGAAGAAGCAGTGTACCACTTATTACGCGTCCGGCCGTATGCAATAGAAGTAATAGTAGTAATAGTACGGAGGTGTATGCACGCGAAAAAATAATATTTAGTATACGATACAGAGTACTCCCGCGTGCAATCGGGCAAAGGCGCCACAAAAGCACCACCCAACACCGAAAGAGGAACAGGGTGGCGGGGGTGTGCGCTGTGCAGCTGAAAATGGCCTACCCAGCTGAACGAAGCCATTGGGCAGACGTATTTCCATTTTTGCCTCTTTGAGACGTGGGGAATCTGGGCTCTGGCCGCACGATCGCCGCGGTATAGCGGCCCACGTCCATCGATCATCCATGCCCAATTGTGGATCGTCCCTTCTCATTTTCCCAGGCCCCATTTGCCTTTTTTTTTTTTTTTTTTTAACACCTCTGGGCATCCAGCGCCTACTCGTACTCGCCGTACGGAGTAGGCGGGCGACGGCTAGTGACGATCGCCTAGCAAACTCTCATTTCCTCAGCTTGGCAGTGCTTCCAATCGCAGAAGGTGATTGGGCGCGTGTGCAGCCCGCCCCTCCTCGCGAAAGGAAAACAGCCTCAAAGAGATGCGAAGTGAATCTTGCTAGTGTACTCCGTAGGGTGCCGAGTATTTGTTCTGCTGCTGGCAGGGGGGATGAAAGTTGTGATATCGAGATGATAGTAGATGGATGGTAACGAAGGAGTGACCGTGCGTTTCGGAAATCTGTTTTGCTAGGCCACCCCTGAACAAAGTGAGAGGAGCGACCACTCTTTTTTACCACCTCTGCTGGGGGACCCGCCTGAGATAGTTAAGTGCTCACATCTTTCATACGACGTATGTCGTAGCAGCAGCAACAACAGGTTTCCCCCAAAACGCAGCGGCCTGAGCTGACAAGATCTGCTAAGGACTCCGATCCGATCGCTGCAACCTCTATTATTTGCTTGCCATTCTTGATATGTGGCAAAACAGGTACTGTGCAGCTCAACATGGCAATTACCCAACTCGTAGCCGCGAGCTACGGACACAAGTGTCTTTGTTCTGGATTAGTTTCCGTTCCCACACACCACCCGGTTTCTTGATCTGCGGCCTCCATTCTTCTCATTATGCTATTGCTGACCCATTCTTTCTTTATCTGCAGAAGCACTAAACACGAAGCGCGATACAGGGCCATTCAGAGGCAGCCTGCTTGCTTATTGCGTACTATGCTTCGCCGGAGGTTTTTGGCCACTTACGTCGATGGATTGCAGCACTCATCCCAACTGCACTGCGTCTTGTGGATCCGAAAGAGTTTCCGATCGTCTTTGTTGTTGGACCACAATGCAAAGATGTTCGGTCCGTATCCCGACTATCAATAAGCACGGATACGGAGAGCGGGCAGCTGTCTTGGAGCTTTGTGTCGCCGTTCATTTGCCATTGATCGTTGATGAAACAATGAGGAAAGAGAAATTTGCTGCGGTAGAACAGGGGCGTTTAAGAACAATTACTGAGGTGACATCAGCGACATTTTCATTGTTTCAAAAGGTTACACAAGACTGCGCTTCTTGAAATCCGATACGAAAAGCATATCCAATACATACATAACTCAAAAATAAAATAGAAATAAGCATAGCAACATCAGGAACGAGACAGAAAACGCCACACCTTGCAGCTGTTTTCCTCTTACAGGTCCCTACTTCACTTCTGTCCTCGTAGTGCAACGAACCAAGAGAAATAGGGGAATCCATTAATTTCGATCTTGTTCACATAATCAATACTGTACCATGCCATTGCCGTCGCCATCGTTCATCTGGCATCACCTCTGCCGTATATCATATCATACAGAATGCTACTTTCTAACCGCTGCACATGACACATGCCTCGGGATTCTCAATGCTGCCTATGCTGATTGTAAGTAGATGTTTTCGACACGAGCGGCTCTTTAGATGTATTGCACTCACAAGCAAGAACTGCGTCGGCGTAAATGTCGTGTTCACGTTCCTGGCTGTCCTCATCCTGGTCCTCGCTCTGATCTTTGGGACCGTTGAGCGCTGGGTCCGCCAGCTCTTCAATCTTGGGCTTGCCGGCGGGGTCGGTAGGCAGCGCCTTTGGCGACTCACCCTCCTCCTGATCTGCCTTGAACGGCTTTGGCTTTGATGGCGATGCCACCGAGCGGCTGACACTCGCGACACTGCCAGCAGCTGGCGGCGGTGTCGTGCTCGGCGTCGGAATGCCGTTGGAGGCTACTGATGTGCCGCTGATGCCGTTCGTGCCGCTGCTCGGAGACGACCGCGGCATTGCGGATGGCGAGCTCACGTAAGTCCCACCAGGCGGCGCCCGCTTGCGGGGGCCCGTCCGCTCACGGCTGTTGTTGGTGTCCTGGACAAGTAGTGCCTGCTGGTCGACCGTGAACTGGATGGGCTGGGCGGCTGCCTGCGTGCGCAGGTAGTACATTCCCGTCTTCAGGCCCAGCTTCCAGCCGGTGAAGTGCATGCTTGTGATCTTGCCCATGGTGGGCTCACGCATGTGAATGTTGAGCGACTGCGACTGGTCGATGAACGCGCCACGGTCGGCCGCCATCTGCACAATCGTGCGCTGCGAGATCTCCCAAACGGTCTTGTACAGAGCCTTGATGTCGGCCGGGATGTTGGGGATGTTCTGGATCGAACCGCCCTCGGCAATGATGCGGTTCTTCATGTTGTCCGACCACAGCCCCATATCAACGAGATCCTTCAGCAGCCACGGGTTGACAACCTGAAACTCGCCCGCCAGCACACGGCGCGAGTAGATGTTGGACGTGTACGGCTCGAAGCATTCGTTGTTGCCCAGGATCTGCGACGTCGACGCTGTTGGCATGGGGGCCACCAACAGACTGTTGCGGACGCCGTGCTCCTTGATCTTCAGACGGAGCGAGTCCCAGTCCCACAGGTCAGACGGCTTCACGTCCCACATGTCGGGCTGCAGAATTCCCTGAGACACAGGAGAGCCCTCATACGTCGCATAGGTGCCCTCAATCTGGGCCAGGTCGCACGACGCAGTGAGAGCGGCGTGGTAGATGGTCTCAAAGATTTGCTTGTTGAGCTCCCGTGCCTCGGGCGACTCAAAGGGCATGCGCAGCGCCAGGAAAGCATCTGCCAGCCCCTGCACACCCAAACCAATAGGACGGTGGCGCATGTTGCTGTTCTCGGCCTCCGGCACGGGGTAGTAGTTGACATCAATGATGCGGTTCAGGTTGCGGACAAGCAGCTGTGCAACCTCGTGGAGCTTCTTGAAGTCGTACGTCTCGTTGTTGTAGTCAACAAAAGACGGCAGTGCTAGGGAAGCTAGGTTGCACACAGCAACCTCATCCGGTGCACTGTACTCCACAATCTCCGTGCACAAGTTGGAGCTGCGGATGGTGCCTAGGTTCTTCTGGTTGCTCTTGCGGTTACAGTGGTCCTTGTAGAGCATGAACGGATTGCCCGTCTCCGTCTGAGCCTCGAGAACTGCGTACCAGAGCTTCTGGGCCTTGACCTTTTTGCGGCCACGACCTTCGCGCTCGTACTTCTCATACAGGGCCTCAAACTCGTCGCCGTAGACGTCCGCCAGACCGGGACACTCGTTGGGGCACATCAGCGTCCACTCGCCGTTCTTCTCAACCCGCTTCATGAACAGATCAGGGATCCAGAGCGCCAGGAACAGATCGCGAGCACGAATCTCCTCCTTGCCATGGTTTTTGCGCAGGTCAAGGAACTCAAAGACATCAGCATGCCAAGGCTCTAGGTAGATGCAGAAAGCGCCCGGGCGCTTGTTTCCGCCCTGGTCCACATAGCGAGCCGTGTTGTTGTAGACACGGAGCATAGGGATGATGCCATTGGACGTGCCGTTTGTGCCGGCAATGTAGGAGCCGGTAGCCCGGATACGGTGGACGTTGAGGCCAATGCCACCAGCCGTCTTGGAGATCATGGCACAGGTCTTGAGGGTGTCATAGATACCCTCAATGCTGTCATCCTTTATGTCCACAAGGAAGCAGGATGACATTTGGGCCTGTGGTGTGCCGGCGTTGAAGAGTGTCGGCGAGGCATGCGTGAAGAATTTGTTCGACATGTAGTTGTATGTCTCAACCACACGCTCCACATTATCACCCCAGATGCCAACTGCCACGCGCATAATCATGTGCTGCGGCCGCTCGACAATCTTGCCATCGAGCTTGAGTAGGTAAGACCGCTCCAGTGTCTTGAAACCAAAATATTGGTAGTTGAAGTCGCGGTCGTAGACAATGGCCGAGTCAAAGTCCTCTCTGTGGCGCATAACACACTCGTATGTCTCCTTGGAGATCATAGGCGACAGTTTGTTGTTTCTAGGGTTGACATAGTTGTACAGGTCGCTGACCACCGCTGACCATTGCTTCTTGGTCTGCTTGTGGAGGTTGGAAACCGCAATGCGAGCAGCCAGAACTGCATAGTCCGGGTGGGTGACGGTCATGTACGCGGCAGTCTCTGCGGCCTGTGGGTTGAAACCCGAATTAGAGCGAGATTCCTTTTGTTTTTGTTTTTGTTTTGACAGGAGCAAAAGCTACCGAAACTTACAAGGTCGTCCAGTTGGGCGGTCGTGACGCCACCATAGACACCAGAAATAACCTTCTGAGTGATGGCCACGGGGTCAATGTGCTCAGTGTCAAGGCCATAACACAGCCGGGATACACGGGCCGTGATTTTGTCGAATTGGACACGCTCCTGGCGTCCGTCTTAATCCGTTGTCAGTATCAGAGTATCGTCCCCGTATTGGTGCTCGGGGGCCAGAGCAACAGTGGCCAATTTACAACACCAGGAGACAGAGATACATACCACGCTTGCGGACAAACATTGTGCGTCGTGTATCTGATTTGTGTGGGCGAGGAGATGGACAATGGTAAAGAAGGAGAAGTCGGTGAAGGACGAGGTCCCTAAATCCGCTGATTGCAAGGCTCTCTGCTGAATATCAGACACGAAGCGTGCGCTGCAGCTGATACAGAAGAGATAAACAAGGCAGAGGGCAGACAGAGATTGTTTGGAGTTGGGGACGTGCCTTGGGGGGAGGAAGAGAGAAGCAAGTAGAGGGAAGGAAAAGTCGTCCACTGCGATGGACACTTTAAATGGACTACGCGGTTGTTGACCGTTAACGCGTCGTTGAAAGCGGGGCCACTACCTGTAGCGCGGAAAAACATTATAAATTCAAAGAAAATATGGCTGAAGTAAGCCGTCAAACCGCCCCTCCAAACGCGACTTCAACGCGCGTGGACCCTCCCCTCATTAATTGATTGCGTCTACAGTCTCTTAACCCTAGACGCCAATCCAGGTAAGTAATGCTCAGCCAGGCAGCCATACCCACTCGAGCGAAACAGATGCCCGTATGGCATTGCCGTGGAGACAAAGTGACTCATCTGGCCTGCCACAGAAGAGCAGCTTGCTAAGCCTTTCTAAGCCTTTTCTCAGCATTGGGGGCATGGTGAGGTCTCTGAGGTCCTGAGGTGTAGTCAGGTTTACGGAGTTCTATCGATCGTCCAGTCACCCCGAAGACGGGACCGGCTCAAATTACGACGTAGCCCACCAATGCCAGTATCCCTAGCTAAGGGCTTGGTTCCTAGGCTGCTTTCCGCCTCGACAGGCCGATCTGGACTGTCAATATTTTCCCCGTCTACCACAGCAACGGTTGCTTTGTCCATGTCTTCGGCAGCGATGTCGGCCACTGCACCAGCCGACGTAAACTCGGCATATAATCCTCGGTATATTGACGTAAGTTCTAACAGATCGTGTTGGCACGGCAAATAAACCCTTTTCTGTTCTTTTTTTTTTTTTTTTTTTTTTTT
>JRUC01000831.1:0-11689 GCA_000806385.1 Leptographium procerum | reverse complement strand
CTCTTTCCTCTAGCCTTCTCCAGCGTTATCCCCGCCGCTAAGGCCGGGCGACGTCGCACCGTTTCAGCGCGCCGCACTGATTCACCAGTAGCATGACACTGCGTAATTTAACGGCAGCGCTTCGCCAAAACCGATTCTGCCTCCCTGGTGCGACTCTGCCAAGACCGGATGAAGACCCCCTCTTGAGTTGCCGAATTTTGTGCCAGAACAGTAGCAACCGGCTCTCCGCCATGTCTGCGGCTCTGCTGGTCGACAATCTCGTGGCTTCTGTGGCTGCTGTGGCTTCACATGTGGCTGAAAGCTAATCACATGACTTGATGTATTATCATACACATGCAAGTGGCGCAGTGTCCGTGAGCAATTGAGGCTGTGCTCCACAAAAGCACGCCTTGCTGCCCCTGGCTTAGTGCATCCTTGTGGTTGAGGCTGGTGATCCTGACGACTGGGAGAGCCATAGGTGTTCAGAGCAACGCGTGAGAGCGAGTTCCGTCGCAACTGCATTTGAAACGAAAAAAGGAAGAAAAGAAAGAAAGACATAAGGAGGCACGATACTAACATCGGCCCGACCTCATTTCCCCTCCTGTCCGACCAGCTCGCGTCTCTGCCCCGTTCCATGTCCGACGCTATCATTACCATGGCCAACACCTTGCTCGACATTTTTTACTCTTTTGGGCACTGCCTGTCGTGTTTCCCGAGCTCGCCGACGCTCAAGATCAACAGCCGCAGCTTCAAGATCCTGCGCCTGCTGGGCGAGGTGGGTTGCCCTCCATCCTCCCTCCATTCTCCATCCGTCTCGTCTCTCGTCCGCTAACTTTGTCCTCTTAGGGCGGCTTCTCCTATGTCTATCTCGTCCAGGACACCGCCACAGCCGAGCTGTTTGCGCTCAAGAAGATCCGCTGCCCCTTTGGCGCCGAGTCCGTCGCCCAGGCCATGCGCGAGGTCGAGGCCTATCGCCTGTTCGCCCGCGCCGACAGCATCATCCACAGCATCGACTACTCCGTCGCGACCGAGCGCGGAAGCGGCGGAGGCGGCGGCGGAAGCAGCGGCATCGGCGACAGCGGCGGCGGTCCGGCCAAGACGGTCTACATCGTGCTGCCCTACTACCGGCGCGGCAATCTGCAGGACCTGATCAACGCCAACCTGGTCAACCACACGCAGTTCCCCGAGAAGCACCTGCTGCAGCTATTCCTCGGCGTGTGCCGCGCCCTGCGGTCTATGCACCTCTATCGAGCGGCCGGAGGTGGCCCTGGAGGCGGTGGCGCCAACACGTCTGCTGAGCGCATGGTGGTACCGGGTGCCAGCGGCGGCGGCGACGAGCAGCAGGGCCAGCGAGCGTCGGCGGCCCGCGCGGCCGCTTCGGGAGCCGACGACGAGGATGAGACGGCCCAGCAGCAGCCGCTGATGGCAGAGGAGCCGCGCGTGGCCGGAGGCAAGAGCTATGCGCATCGCGACATCAAACCAGGTGAGATCTCCCTTTCTCTTCTTCCCTTTTTTTCTTCTTCTTCTTACTTAATCCCCCCCCCCAGGCAATATCATGATCGACGACGACGGCATGTCTCCAATCCTTATGGACCTCGGCTCCATCGCCGAGAGCCCGCTGGTCATCACGTCGCGCAGCCTGGCCATCGCCACCCAAGACACGGCCGCCGAGCACAGCACGATGCCGTACCGCGCGCCCGAGCTGTTCGACGTCAAGACGGGCGCCGTCATCGACACAAAGGTCGACATCTGGTCGCTGGGCTGCACCCTGTACGCCTGCCTGGTCGGCAAGTCGCCCTTTGAGCTGCGCTCTGACGAGACCGGCGGCTCGCTCGCCATCTGCGTCCTCAGCGGCGACTGGCGCTTCCCCGACGAAGGGCCCGGCGGCAAGAGGAGGACCCAGCAGCAGCAGCAGCAGCAGCAGCGACGGCCACCTCAGCGCAGCAACACCGGCCCTCAGAGTGGTGGTGGTGGTGCTGCTACCTCCCTGCCACCGCCCGCCCACATCGACGCTGTCGTTAGCGATCCTGTGCGCGACGTCGTCCGCCGCTGCCTCGCCGTCGAGCCGGCCGAGCGGCCCGACATTGACGAGCTCATTCACCTGGTCGAGACCGTCATCGATGAGCTCCCAAATGACCGGGCATAAACCCAGCTTTCTCTTGTCTTTTTTTCCCGGCGTGGTCTGATCGTCTACGTGTGTATGTATGTGTGTGCGTGTGTGTGTGTTTGCTTGTGTGTGGGCATCCAAATATCGCTCCCCCCAACTTGTACGATAATAACTTACTTACACCTTTGAAACGGCATCTTCTGAGCGAGTTCCATGGTCGCTTTTTTCCCACTTTGCATATTCCGGCCATTTCCTGCTCTTTTCTGCTACTTCTGCTATTTCTCTATACATTTTACCAGACAGAGTTTGCGTCGAGCCAAAGCTACAAACCAGTATAGAATTCCAGCCTCTCAAAAAGTCCAAATAATAGTTCCAACAATGAAGCAAAACGTGCCAAACATTCAAGACTTTCAAAATACTCATAACCAAACCCTCTACCATCACTCCTTCAGCTCCACGCGGTATGTCGCCACCTCAAACGGCCGCAGGTCAACCAAGAACCTGTTGTCCTTGCTGACCGGCACCTCTTCCAGGTCGTCCTCGAGCAAATTCGTCTTGAACACCTTGGCCACCGGCCAGTCGGAGCTCACGGCTACAACTCCACGTGACCGACCGCCCAGACTGTCGTAGATCCGCAGCACCACGCTGCGGCTGGTCCGCGGCCGCCGCAGCAGCGGGCCCTCGGCGTCCTTGGCCGTCTGTGCCCGCACATCCGCATCGTCCTCGGCCCGCTTCACCGTATCCAGCACCAGCGACTTGTCGCCCGTCAGCGTGACTGGCTGCGTCTTTGCCACTGCTGCTGTCACTGCAGGTGCCGGTGCCTGCACTAGCACCTTCGGGTTGTTGAACTGGAACGCCTTGCGCACCGTCGCCGGGCCCAGCACGCCTACGTGCGGCATGATCGCCCAGCGCATCGAGTGCCGGCCCATGTCGGCATGTGCGTCCGGCGCTTTGGGTGCCCGCAGCAGGGACAGCCGCATCAGGCTGCCCGCCGTCGCAAAGCCGTACTTGCTGTCGTTAAGAATCGACACGCCGTAGCCGTGCTCTGACAGGTCCGCGTATTTGTGACTGCACACTTCGAACTTGGCCATATCCCAGCTCGTGTTGTAGTGTGTCGGCCGTTTCAGCACGCCGAACTGCGTCTCGTACGATGCCTCTGTGTTGCGCACTGCCACCGGGAACTCCACCTTGAGGAACCGCATCGTCTCATGCCAGTCCACGTCGCTCGACACCTCCACGATTGATGGCTCGCCCTCCAGCGCCGCCGCCAGGCCGATTGTCGTCCGGATGCTGCTCTGCTCGCTGATCCGCGTCTCCGTCACCACGCTGACCCGATGCGGTGACACTTCGCCAATGTGCGTCGACGAGCTTGACAGCTCCTGTCGCGTATCAAGGTGGAACACCTCCACATCCCATGCCTGCCAGTACAGTGGCTTGTCGTCGAAGATGACATACTGGTTGGCCTTCTTTCCGGGCTCGATCACCTCGCGCTGCCCAACATTGTCGTACAGAGACGTGATCACGCCTTCTTCGATCGTCACGCGAAGGTCCGTGTTCTCGAGCACAAACACGCCCGCCTTGGTCTCCTTGACACTGACGTCTGGCTCGCCTAGCTTCCTGCCTGTGTTGGAGACGTGTGCAGAGACTGGCTCCAGAGCCAGCAGTGGGCCGGAGCCGGTCGCGACGGCGCAGTCACCGTTAGACAGCTCAACCAGCTCTTTGTGCGGCCATGTGATCGTGTTGATGGCAGCGCCTTGCGCTATGTTGCTTGGCTTCTCCGCCAATACGCCGATGACCTTGTATATTTCCTTGAGGACACGCTCTGCCGTCTCAAATAGCTTGGCGTACAACTAGACAGCAACGTCAGTAAGAAGTGGAGAAAATGAGGCGAGAAGAAAGAGAAAAAGAAAAAGAAAAAGAAAAAGAAAAAGAAAAAGAGAATCGCCCAAACATACCTCGTCCGAGTCATCGTAGCACATTTCGATACAGCTTCCCGGCAGACAGTCGTGGAACTGGCAGAGCAGCGTGGCCTCCCACATGTCGTCAATATCGGCCTTGGGGTACTTGTACTTTTTGCCCGGTACGAGAGAGGCGACCGTGGCCAGGTACTCAATGTCGCGCAGGACAAACTCGGCCCGCCGATTGTTGCGCTTGTTGTTGGCCTGCGTTGTGTAGGTACCACGGTGCAGCTCGAAATACAGCTCGCCGTACCAGGTGACCAGGGAGTCGGCCTTGGCCTCGAGGCGGGCAAAGAAGTCGTCAACGGACTGGCCGAGGTGCACGCGCGGCAGCAGACCGACATTGTCGGCGATGCCGCGACAGCGGCGCAGCTTCTCGACGTGCTGCCACGTAGGGCCGCCGCCGCCGTCGCCTTTACCAAAAACAAGCAGCGACGTGTGGTCCTGGTCCATGGACTTGTGCTGCGTGATGCTGCGGCGCACGTCGCCAAAGTGCGCCTCGGCAGTGTACGTCTCGGAGGGCGGCATATGGCAGATGACCTGCGAGCCATCGAGGGCAACCCAGTTGAAGGTCGTGTGCGGGAACTTGTTGATGTTGTTCCAGCTGAGCTTCTGTGTCAGGAAGCGGTTCATGCCGGACAGCCGGCACAGCTGCGGCAGCTGGCTCGAGTAGCCAAAGGTGTCGGGCAGCCAGAAGGTCTGGCAGCGGGCGCCGAAATGGCCCTCGAAGAAGCGCTGGCCGTAGACAAACTGGCGGACGAGCGACTCGCCGCTGGGCAAGTTGGTGTCGTGCTCGACCCAGCTGCCGCCGATGGGGTGGAACTGGCCGGCCTTGACCTTGGCACTCACGCGCGCAAACGCAGACGGATACAGCTGCTTCAGCCATTTGAATTGCTGGGCCTGGGAGCAGGCAAAGTTGAGCTCCGGGAAGCGGTCCATCAGGTTGCACTGGTTGGTCCATGAGCGGGCCACCTTGCGCTTGGTCTCGGCCCACGGCCACAGCCAGCAAGTGTCGATGTGGCAGTGGCCGATGCCAAAGACCACGGGCTCCTTGCCAGGCTTGGTCTTGAAGACGGCTGACGAGTCGACGTGTGCACCCAGGTACTCCTCGGCAATCTTGCGGGCCCGCAGGATGGAACCGGGGTTGCCGCGCTCAAACGAGTCAATCATCTTGGTGGCCACGTTGAGGGCCTTGTGCTGCTCCCACGAGTCCGTGGGGAACTCGCGGGCTGCATCGCCAATGATCCATATGTCAATGTACAGCTGGCGCGCGGCGTTGTTGACAGCCACAATGTCGGCCTTAGCCAGCTGGAAATAGCGGTTCGGGTTCGGCGGCTGGATGCTGTCGCCATTAGCGTTGCCAAACATGCCGTTGCAGGCCATTTCGACATAGAACGTGTGCGTCTTGCCGTCACGGTAGCTGTCCGGGATGAGCCATTCCACGCGCTCGCCACCACCCGTGAGTCCTTGAAGCGGCTCGCCGTCCTCGGACCAGATGAGGCCCTCGTTGTTGCCGTCCCAGTGGAACTCCAGAAGTTCCTTCTTGAGCAGCCCCTCTGGGATGGTGAGCTCGACGCGGAACCAGTGAGTGGACCATGAGGGCCCAAACGAGGCGCCAACATGGGTCTCTTCGAATTTGTTCTTGATGGCCTCGGCGAAGGTGGGGCGTTCGAGCTTGGGAGCAGGCCACGTCCAGAGCCGGACGTGGGGATGACCAGAGGCAACGCCCTCGTTCATCATCCTGGAGGCGGGAAAAAACAGAGAAAGTTAGCCAGAAGCTCCGCAAAAGGATGCCTATAGGGAGAAACGCAGCTGAAACGTACGACAAGAGGTTTACCTTGTCCCACTGCCCGCTGGAGTAGAACTGGTTGATGCGATCACGGTAGATGTTGGAAATACGCTGCCCGACAGGCTTCGGCGCCTGCTGCGGGTAGCCACTAGGGGCAATCGGGATTCTCTCGCCGCCGCCCATGATGTCTGATTGTGAGTTGCAGCTTACGACGTAGTTTGTTGATAATGTGGAGGTGGAGATGGAGCTCGGCTTTAGCGAGAGGGAGACAAAAGTAAGAGAAGGGCAAAAGAGGTGCTCTTCTGAGCCAGGTTGCTTCCGCTCGACAACAGGAAGGCACGATCGGCTAATGATAAAGACGAAAGAAACTTGAGAGCGAGAGACAGCGCCAGGCGATCACGATCCGAGTTGAGCAATTGGAGTATGAGTACAGGTGTAGCGAAGATGGAAAGCGTGGCTGGTGCTCTCTCCGCACGCTTGAAACGGGAGCATATGTACTCGTAGCCTAGCAGTGCATACCCACATTATTGTTTGGGGTCCGAATTTAGTCTAGTGCTAACCATACTTGCCGTTTTAGGTTGTTCAAGTTGTCTTAGCTCATCCGGATTGAGTAATTACGAAGCGGCAAACTCGGTGGTCACGTTCATATCATGTATAGTAAAGCCTCAGGTAATTATTACTCAAGAATACTCTGGCGCACACATCGTAGATGACCCAAACATCTACATTGGTTTGGTTTAAAATATATATCGTATTATAGGTCCTCTGGCTGTACTCCGTACAGGTCGTGGAAATAGGCTGACTGCCTTCTTCAAGAGCCGGTAAAGACCCTTGCGATCACCCAACAACTAGCAGCTGTCAGGCAAGACAGATTAGACTATGTGCATTGAATAAACACTACGACTAGAAACGAAGCCAGTGACAGATGAAATATTGTTCCGAGTGTATGTGTATATGTGAATGTGGGGGCAGGGTGAGAGTCTGAGAGCGTGCGAGTGCGCGAGCCTTTGAATGTGGGTGTGTGTGGTTGTGTAAAGTTGTAAAGTTGTTGTTGTAAAGGTGTGGTCAATGTGTGAAGAGAGAAGCGAAGCGCCCATACATGCCAGTGTCATGGTGATAGCCCACAAGTGCCGACAAGCCAACGCCGGAACAAATGAAACCAAAAAAGCAGATATCAGCAAGTCGTCATCGCCGCATACAAAAACCGCCATCCCGTACAAAAGAAAAAAAATAACAGGCGGGCCAAAAAACTTCCTTTCGCGATCGTGACGTTAGATCCCCGCAAACTCCAAAGAAACATAATAAAGCGTGCTAGGGAAAGGCATGTGCAAAGTCTCCGCGTCCCTCCTCTTTTCTCTCTTCTTTCCACTCTCAGCTTCCTGTCTCTTTCACTCACTCACTCTTTTTCCTTTCCTTCTCTTCTCTCTCCCTCTCTTTCTCTCTCTTCGTCTTCTCATGAATAGTAGCTCCCCTTCTCGCGTGGATGGCTAGAGGCGTGGTGAACCAGCGCCGACAGCTCCTCATCACTGTCCTTCTCGTCATCCTCCAAAAGATATTCGTCGTCATGATCATCGTGGTGTTGGTCGTTGTCGTTTCTGGCATTGGCATTGGCATTGGCATGGACGTCCTCGTCCTGGCCGCGGGCGCCAGCGCCAAGCCCTGCACGAGCAGCAACAGCTCCGCCCATGGTGGCCACCGCGATAGCAGCAGGGCCGGCCCCTCTCTCCTCATAGTCCACCATAGCGTAGTCGTCCTCGTTGTCGTCGTCTTCGTCCTCCTCAAACTCGTCATCGTCGTCGTCGTCGGCGTCGTCGTCCTCACTCTCGCTCTCGCTGGCATCAAATGACAGCTTGCCCATCAGCGGCACGTCAATCCGCGCCAGCTGGCTCTTGATCAGGTTGTCCGCCACGTTGTACAGCCGCACATCCTTGTCCGATGCCACCTCGCGGTCGATGTCGAATGTCACCTCATCGGGATCAACCAGCTGATCACGTCGGTAAGCCCCGTTCATCGACGTAGTCTCGTTGCCTTCTGGGACCTGCAATATCCACTTGCGAACCACTTCGCCCTTTGTGATGCGTCCGCTTCCGCTGATGCCGCCAGTCCGGCCGCGAACACCATCACGAGCCGCCCGGGGGCCGCCGACTTTGGGAGGTGGTGGCGACCGTGCCTTGGCGGCCAGGCCGCGGCGAAACTGGCGCTTCTGCCGGCGCCGCCGCCGCTGGATGCGATCACGGATGTACCAGGCAATCACCAGCATGGCCGCCTGGGTCATCTCCTGGCTCTTCTGGCGCTGCATGTTGGCCCAAGCCTGGCAGCGCTGCTGCTGAAAGTTGGCCACAGCCTGGCAGCGCTGGTGGTAGTAGGCGGCAATACGGGAGGCCATGGCGAGATAGCGAGGGTCGTTGGCGCTGGCGGCTGCTGTTGCGTCGGAAGTTTGGTGCTCGGCCGCTTTGGCCGACTGAGCCGCTGTCTCTGACTGCACAGTCGTTGCGGCTGTTGAAATAGACGAGTCCCGGCCGGCAGACGTCTGTGTTGCTGCAGTCGACGCTGCAGTGGTTGTCGTGGGTTCTGAATTTGACCGGGTCGAGGGAGGAGTGGCTCTCGTCATGCCGCTATCTGCCTCCATTTTAATCCACGGTGGTGGCGTTGGCACAGATCCCATCGCCCCTGACAAGATTCCGCCCTGCGAGGCCAACTGGTTCATCATCAAGTGCGCCTGGAAAGCAGCCGTTTTTTGGCAGCCGAGAGCACTGTTTCCGTAGAGTTCTTGAGTAAAGGATTTCAAAAGGTGTGGGGAGAGCGGTGGAGGCTGCTGTTGCGGAAATGCTTGAATATCTGGGGGTGGCGTGACAGGGACTTGGTGACCAAGAGGGAACGGCACCCACGGCACAGACGCAGCCATGCTTGAATCCAGACCGTCTATTTTAGATCCAGTCCACAGCAGAATGCCGTTTTGTTTAGGACATGCAGTTGAGGGACTTTCTTCTCTCCCCGTTTTCTTTCTCAAGCCTTGCCGGTTCGACTACTATGTAGAAACAACACCTTTTGCGGACATGTGAGCCCGCTTGTTTCGATGGATTCTTCTGCTGGTTCCTTGGTTGCTTACGGATGAGATTGGCCGGATTGAAGAATGGAAGATACACAAGGCGAGAGAGAAGCCGGGCTGATTTTTTCCCCGTTTGATTTCTGCTTTTTGATCGCTTTTTAGACACTCGCTTCGGCTGGCCGAGAGTAGGAAGAGTAGGCGACTAATAGTCGTAAGGAAAGGTAAAAGGGTAAAAATAGGAGAGGCAGAACAACGGGGTGGGGAAGCAGGGCCAGGTGGGAGAAGAAGAGGAGGAAACTGTTTTATAATGCTGTACTCATGGTGACCTCCGCTACCCAGCGGTGCATTGGGTGGGATCAGCACGAGGTCGCCAGTATATTAGATGGCTCCATCATCTGGGCTCGCAGTGGGCCGGCCGGCGTGACTAGGAGACGAGACCTCACATCCGAGCAGCGAAAACCTGCCAGCAACAGCGGTTGGCCTGGCCAGGACAGCGGCTGTCATTCCCCCATTCCCCCATTCCCCGGGTGGCCGTGGGCTGCTAGGCAGGCCAACAGAGAAAGCAAAAAGGCAGAAAAGCAGGAAGGGGGCCCTCTGCCCGGTCTGGTCCTGTGGCTGCAGCCGCCATCCCTGGGGGCCCTGCCATCTGTCGATGCTGGCGCGAGGCCAGGCACGCAGAGAGGGCGTAGCGGACGACAACGCTTGGCAAATGGCCTGAGCAGCCGCCGGACAACGGGTCAAAAGTCGGTCGATGCCGCGAGAGGACCTTGGAAGAGGGTACGACTCTGGTGTCTGACCCAGTCCAGTCCTAGTGTCGCGGGACAGTAAACTCGTAGGGGCGGAGGGGGGGCGTGTGTGTGTGGCAATCTGCAGGTGAACGGCGGATGGTGGAGTAAGATGGTGCCACTTTTGGTTCGGGTCATGCCAGGATACGGAGAGAATGGCCAGAGCAGGAGCAGGGCCCTTCGAGTAAGAGAGAGAGCCCGGGCCACTTGGTAGCTCTGTGCTTTGTAAGGTTTGGGGCGTAGCAGGGCATTTTTCTCCTCTGTCCGTGTCCTGTTGTCCTTTTTTTTTCCGCGCTCTTTGTCTCGCTTTTTTTTTTTTTTTTTTTTTTTTTTTTTTTTTTTTTTGCATTTATTCACGTTATTCATCCACATTTTCGGCCCGTTGATTTCGGCCCTGTCTCGCAAGGCACCTGAGAGACATCTGCAGGAAACAGCATGATACGCGCAACCAGCGTACGAGCTGAAAGGGGGTAAAACATGTTGTATTGCCTTGTGCGGCTCAGCTGCTGTCTAATCCGCATGTCTTCCCCTGGGTGGTAGTGAAGGAGAAAGATGGCGAATGCCCCCACTTTCGTACTGCATTTGCGTTTCGCTGTAGAATTTGGGATAACTATCTTACATACTCCGTGTATGTATAGCTTTTGCTAAGTAAGCGTCGCTTTTATAGGAAGGTATGAACAGCCCACCCGTTAAAATCGTGTGCTCCTCCTTCATTTGTCCCATTCGTGCCACGCCACTCTGACGCATTATTCTCGTGCAACCAAATAAAAGTGTTAAGACGTGCTTAAATAGATTTGTGTTCTTTTTACGAGCAAACGCCGTGCGTTTGCATTCCCACACTGTCTATCTCTACAGTACACCAAATTAGAATCGCGCTGACCGCGAATCACCTCACCCAACTCAACCCCGAACCAACTACTATGTACGAGTATGGATCAATGCGACCGCGCGCGCCAGTTAAAAGCTTGTTTATGCTTTTTTAGGTCCTCGCCAACGTGACCTACCCCGACGGTGCCTCAGGCCCTACGAGAGGATAACGGGGGAGGGGTGGACGAGAAGGGAAGGGGGTGTGCCCTGTGCTTTTTTCGCCACAGTTAGCTTGGGACCGGTGTCTCTTGATCGCCTCGTATCGTTTCGCATCGTCTCGCATCATCTCTCGACCGTTTGCTCGATCGTCTCTTGACCCCGGCTCCGGATCCCGTCATCCTTGGGCGGTTCTGCTCACGATTTCTGTTTCGTTTCTTGCGTTTCTTCCGTCGGCTGGCTCTATCCCATCTCTTGGAGCATAAGGCAGAGAAGCCAAACAGCTCATAATTATGGTCTGCTGGCAGCCACGCTCAACCCTGGTCCGGGCCATCTATTCACCCATATGGGGCAGCCCGACGGGAGTGACAGCATCCGGGAGTGCGACGGCGGCGACGGCGTCGACGGCGTCGACGCTCAGACGCATTAGACCTAGACCCAGCCTTGCTGCAGCTGGGCCCGCCTTGGCTCTCTCGCCTAGGTGCTCGTCTCGTGGCAAGAAGACGACGACGGTGGTTCGGCTCCAGGATCTGCCTCAGGGCGTCCTAATGCCTGATGAGGCAGCGGTCAAGACTACTGGCTCCGGCGGTCGGACGGGCAAGGCAAAGAGAGGCGGGACCTCCAACGGCGAGTCTTCTCAGTCTTCACGGTCCAAGAGCTCCCAGACTACCCAGACTACCCAGACTACCCAGACTACCCAGTCTGCCCAGTCTGCCCAGTCTGCCCAATCTGCCCACAGCGCTGACAGCATCTCCGACGGCCCCGTCTACCCTACGGTCATTCTGCAGGCGCGCCGCAACATGCATAAGTTTGCCAACTGCATCCTGCTGACGCGCGTAGGCGGCTTCTACGAGATGTACTTTGAGCATGCCCAGGAGTATGGCCCTCTGCTCAACCTCAAGGTCGCATTCAAGAAAACCAATGCTGGCCCCGTGCCAATGGTATATCTTACTTCCTCCTCTTTGTGCTTCCTGCTTCCTGTTTTCTGCTTTCTTCCTT
>JRUC01000820.1:0-11758 GCA_000806385.1 Leptographium procerum | reverse complement strand
GTCGAACTTGAAAATGCAGAAAGTGAGGAAGCTGCTCATCCGAAGACGATCTCGTCATCATCCACAAGACCGCCACCATCGCAATCGATACTCAAAAAACCACGACCTTCCTTTAGTGGTCCTCGTCCAACACCCCGGTTTGCATTGCCATCTGGCGAGCCTTCTGGGGAGGAGGACCGTACAGAGGCTACTGCGAGCGACACTGCTCCCGAAGGCGGCGACATAAGCGTTGGCGCGAACGAGATTGCTGCCGTCCACGCTGACAGCGAACAGATCATACTTAGAGTGCAATCGCCATCCTCTCTCACCGATAAACATGAAACTGCCAAACCCGACGCACGCAAAGCAAAAGCTAAGCACAGCAAGAAGAAGTTTGTAGCAAGCGTGTCCTCATCTAAGCGGAAGACTGTCGTTACAAAGCGGTCGAATTCTCACTCATCAGCGGGCTCGGCTGGTTCCGAGATGTTGGGAGCACGGGAATTACTGTCACCATCTCGTCAATCAGGGCAGACCCTCATTGAAGAAGAGATTGAGGATATTATATCATCGTCTCTGGGACTGTCTGCTCGAAGCGCCGTCGTTTCACCAAGAGCACATGCTTCAGCCCCGAACCTGGTACGGCAAGCAGCACGGCTGAACAACGCAAAGGCTGCTGGAAAGCTTCCTGCTGGAAAGCTGCCGTCTAAAAAGCTGCCAGTGCCCCCGCAAACGCTGCACCGGCAGCCACATACTCCGTCGCCAACATCGACATCTACAGCTGCATCAGTAGCGTCCGTAGCAAATTCCGCCTCGGCAACTGTTGTTCGTGGCCAGCGGCCTATTCTAGTCCACCAAGGATTTGGACAGCCTACAGTGTCGGAAAGTCTAGAGCCGTCGGGCGGCTCAGGCTTGGTAGAAATTCCCGTGTCGATACGAAACCGACACCCGGCGAGGGAGGCTTTTCGCGGACCAGGTGGCACGCCGAGCCGCCAATATACGTTGCCAATCATGCCTAGTCACCATCGGGTATTGACAGCTGGACAAGGATCCGCAGCAGGAGACGCGGCAGGTTTCGGTAGCCCCCCAGCATCAAACATAGCTGGCGCCATCCCACCTCGTCTCAGCCGTTCGCTCTCGCAGGACAGCTATGCGCGACAGCATCCCGGCGATGGCGTTCTCCAGCGGCCAGCGTTGCCTCACGGGATAGGGTCGGCTGCTATTGCCGCACCATCGATGGTTGCAGCCAGCGGGGTGTTTCTTGAGACTGAGGGACCGGATCCGTTTGAGCTGTACGCGCAGACGGTACTGGACGAAACGCCACAGACAGACCGGCCGTTGGTGGAGAGCTCCTCGTACAATGAGCACAGCCTGGGGCCGCGGCAAGTCTTTACGCCGACGCGGCCATCGCAGACGCCTCGCATCCCATTTGCTCGGACGCGCAGTCAGCTCAACATCATTTTAGATCGTGAGAAAGAGCGTCTCGGCCAGGGGAATTTTGAGTCGTGGCAGGAGTCCCGCAACCGTGACCATCACGAGGACGACCATCGATCTGGACGGTGAAGCGGTCATGGCTTGTTTGTGTTTTGGATTTTCGGTGGGCTTTAACGGAAGGGTTTTTTGTTATGTTTTGTTTTCTCAATCGGTGTAACAGGAAAAAGAAAGGATGTATCTTGGCGTCCTGGAGCGAACAAAAGCTGGCTGGCTGACTGAGCGTTGTTTAAAGCGATTGCGTTATAGGATTCTCATTCAAGCGGTTTTCCGGAGTTGCGTTTTTTTCTTGTTCTTCCTCTTGTTCTTTTTCTTTTTCTTTCTCTTAATGCTTCTCTTCTGACAAATGGATCGGTGTCACAGCATTCAGCAGGATCAGAAGCCGGCCAGCTGCGGCTTGCGCATTTTTAAGTTCAGAGCATTTGATCCTATAGACAGCATTTCGGCAAGAGCATTGCAGTATATTTGCGGTATATTTGCGGTATATATGCAGTAACTTCATTGTCTGCAGCTTGGCGAGCCATCGCTACATGCGGAAGACAGCAAACTTTGTCTTGTTTGGGGTGACATCGTTGCGGCCACCCATGGCAGCAAGCAGGCCAAGGCCGAGGTATCGGCGGGTGTGCTGGGGGGGGATGACGCCGTCGTCCTAGAGAGTGGTCAACACAGGTCAGCAGGATGGGGGGGTCAGCAGCTGAGAAGCTAGACCAGAAACATACCCAGAGACGAGCAGTAGAAAAGACGGCATCGCTCTCGCGGTCGATGCGGGCGCGAAGATGGGGATCTGCATTGCGGTTTCCGACGGACTCCATGACGGTAGCTAGCTGCTCGCTGCCCATGACGGCGATGCGGGCATTGGGCCACATCCAGAGAAAGTTGGGGCTGTAGGCTCGGCCACACATGCCATAATTGCCGGCGCCGTAGCTGCCGCCGACGACGACAGTGAACTTGGGGACGTCGGCGCAGGAGACAGCGGCGACGAGTTTCGCGCCGTGCTTGGCGATGCCGTCGCGCTCGGCAGCGGCGCCAACCATGAAGCCGGCGATGTTCTGGAGAAAAACGAGGGGGATGCCACGCTGGGCACACAGCTCGATGAAGTGAGCGCCCTTGAGGGCAGCAGCGGACAGCAGGACGCCGTTGTTGGCGACGATGCCGACGCGGTGGCCGTGGATGCGGGCGAAGCCGGTGATGAGGGTAGTACCGTAGTCGCGCTTGAACTCGGCAAAGGCGGAGCGGTCGACGATGCGGGCGATGATCTCGTGGGGAGGGATGGGGCGGCGAAGGTTGGTAGAGGCTATGCCGAGCAGCTCGTCGGAGTTGTAGAGCGGGGAGATATCGGCTTCACTTTCTTTTCCTCTATTTTTTTCGGTTTCTGTTCCGGTTACTGTTCCGGTTGCTGGGCTGACATAGCCAGGATAGTTAAAGTCGGCGACGCAGCGACGAGCAATGGCGAGAGCATGGGCGTCGTCAACGGCCAGGTGGTCGGTGACGCCAGAAACGGACGAGTGCATGCGGCCGCCGCCGAGATCTTCGGGGCTGACCTCTTCGCCCGTGGCAGCCTTGACCAGCGGGGGCCCGGCGAGAAATATATGACCCTGGCGATCGACAATGATGCTCTCGTCGCTCATGGCGGGCACGTAGGCGCCACCGGCGGTGCAAGGGCCCATGACGACGGCAAGCTGGGGCACGCCGGCAGCCGAGAGGCGGGCTTGGTTGTAGAAGATGCGGCCAAAGTGGTCGCGGTCGGGGAAGACGTCGGCCTGGTGCGGCAGATTGGCGCCGCCCGAGTCGACGAGGTAGAGGCAGGGCAGCCGGTTCTGGGCCGCGACCTCTTGGGCGCGCAGGTGCTTCTTGACCGTGATGGGGTAGTAGGTGCCGCCCTTGACGGTGCTGTCGTTGGCTACCACCATGCACGTGACTCCGGCCACTTGTCCGATGCCCGTGATGATGCCGCCTGACGGCACGTCAATGTCGGCGTACAGCTCGTGACCCGCGAGCGGCGACAGCTCCAAGAACGTCGTGCCCACGTCCAGAAGCGCTGCCACCCGGTCGCGCGGCAGCATCTTGTTGCGCGCCACGTGCTTCGCCCTTGCCTTGTCGCTGCCTCCGCGCTGAGCCGTCTTTGTCAGCGCCTCTAGCCGGTCGACGGCGGCGCCCATCAGCAGTGCGTTCTCGCGGAACACGTCCGACGACACGTCCACCGTCGTGCCCAGTCGCGAGAGCGCCTCCGCCGACGGCCCGGCCGCTGCAAATGCTGCCACCGACCGGGTCTGCCGAATAAGGTGAATTCTGCTGCTGCTGCTGCTGCTGCTGCCAGTATCAGCCACCAGTTTTGGTCGTTGTGGTAGACGAATGCTAGACTGCAGCCGTCGACAGCTGCCGAGGGGCAGTATGGCCCGGGCCCGAGCAGCAGGAAAGGCCATTCGGGTGGAGGGGAGGAGAGACGAAGAGAAAGTATGTGAATAAGAGTGAGCGAGAGAGAGAGTGTGTGTGTATGAAAGAAGGATGAGGACATACAGAAAGATACAGAGTGAGAGACGGAGAAAGAAAGAGGTGGGAACTCGTTCCTGCTAGATGCCGTTAGCTCCTTCCCCGGTTTTGCTATCTGGGGAAACCTGGGGCAGGCACGACACTACCGAAGCAACCCGCTGCAACCCGCACCTCACTAAAGCCGAGGCCTCTCATCCCGCCGTTGCACCTTCCTAGACAAGAACGCGCTGTGTTTGCTTGCTTTTTCCAGCCGCTCCTGCTGTGCATCCCCCGATCGTCAGCTCTTTCCTCGACGCTTCTGTCCTTCGCCTAATCACCGGGATACCTTTTTATTATTTATTTGCACTGTCAATTTCGTCTTCTTCTTCTCTCTTCCTCTTCATCTCTCGTTATCACCACATCCCTGCAACATCGTCATCACGGCCAGCACCATCATGGCGAGCACAACTAGAGCCGTTCTCCGACCGCTAGCTCACAGGTCTGCACGGTACTATCTTGGGCAGATCACCGCCCCATCTGCTGCTTCTATCTTCTTACACACAAGACTCGCTTCCTCTTTTTCCTCTTTTTCCTTCTCTTCCTCCTCCTCCTCATCTAGACACCCAAAAGGCTTCGTGCCACCCTCACAGGCAGACCTCGACGAGCTGCGCGAGCGCGTCCAGGAGTTCACCCGCCGTGAGCTGACCGAAGAGGTCGCCGCCGCCACCGACAAGTCCAACAGCTTCCCGGCCGCCCTGTGGCCCAAGCTGGGTGAAGCTGGCTTCCTGGGCATCACCGCCGACGAGGATGTCGGCGGCCTGGGCCTAGGCTACCAGGCCCACTGTGTCGTCATGGAGGAGCTGTCACGGGCCAGCGGCTCTGTCGCCCTCAGCTACGCCGCCCATTCGCAGCTGTGCGTCAACCAGCTGCAGCTGCACGGAACCGCCGCCCAGAAGCAGCAGTACCTGCCGGGTCTCATCGCCGGCACCACCGTCGGCGCCCTGGCCATGTCCGAGACCGGCGCCGGCAGCGACGTCGTCAGCATGCGCACCACCGCCCGCGAGGCTGTCCGTGACGGTTGCGACGGCTACCTGCTGCGCGGCAGCAAGATGTGGATCACAAACGGGCCCGACGCCGGCCTCATTGTCGTCTACGCCAAAACCCGCTCCGACGCCGGCTCCAAGGGCATCACCGCCTTCCTCGTCGACACCGCCGCCCGCCCCGCCGGCTTCGCCTGCGCCCGCAAGCTCGACAAGATGGGCATGCGCGGCAGCAACACCGGCGAGCTGGTATTTGACGACGTCTTCGTCCCCCGCTCCCACGTCCTCGGCGACATCGACGCCGGCGCCCGCGTCCTCATGTCCGGCCTCGACCTAGAGCGCCTCGTCCTTAGCGCTGGGCCCCTCGGCCTCATGCAGGCCGCCCTCGACGTCACCCTGCCCTACGTCCACGCCCGCAAGCAATTTGGCGTCCCGGTCGCCTCCTTCCAGCTCGTCCAGGGACGCCTTGCCGACATGCACACAAAGTTGCAGGCCTCCCGCGCCTACACTTACGCTACCGCCCGCCTCGTCGATGACACCGGTGATATCCGCACGCAGGATTGCGCCGGCGCCATCCTTTATGCTGCCGAACGTGCCACCGAGGTCGCCCTCGACAGCATCCAGCTGCTCGGAGGTATGGGCTACATGGAGGAGATGCCGGCGAGCCGCATTTTGAGGGAGTGAGTTTTTGTGCTAGTTTTCTACGTCGTACTTGTGTGATTTCTGTTGTGCTACTAGTCTTCTAACGGCGCTAGTGCGAAACTGTACGAGATCGGAGCTGGCACCAGCGAAATCCGTCGCATGGTCATCGGCCGAGCCTTCAACAAGCAGTATGCCCATCTGGCATAACCTCCCGGTGACGTCATATACGCTGGGAAAAGATAACGTTTGTTCTCTGGTGCTCAAGAGCCACAGCAGCTTCCAGGAACCAGGTACGAGTACAGGCGAATAAAAGTTATAAAAAAAGCGGCCTTTCTCTCCCTTATCGAGTTTTCGTTCCCAAATCCATGTGACGCTATACGAGTACGAGTGTTTCGAAGCCCAGTAAAGGGTGAACTCCGGTCCCGTAGCTCCCACAGGCTAGTGTGCGGTCGTCTGCGGATCGTCTTGCGGATCCGCAGACCACAGGCCAGAAGCAGCTGTCAGAATCCACACCACCGCCGAGAGATGATAGCAATCAGACCACCCTAGAAACCACACCACCCACCTTACTATGCAAAAATGGGATTTCGGTCAGTCACCGATCGACTCATGCGGTCACCTGTATGAGAGGGAAGGGGAGATTTCTCCGTCTTACAAAAGAGGGGGATGGGAACACCCAAAAGAGCAACCGGCTCAAGGGAATCCGTTTGCGAAAGCTCTTCCTCCGCACGAGTACCAGATCGAACCAAGCATCTGACAGCTTCCCCACACTTTGACCTTGGGAGCCGCAAGCACTAGTGATTCTTTGTCCTGCCACCGGACTCTGCCGCCAGTCAGTCGACCTGCCAGACAGCCAGACAGCCAGACAGCCAGACAGCCAGACAGCCAGACGGCCAACAAGCTAGCCGACCATGAATGTCCTTAAAGTTGCAGGGATCCGCTCCTCGGTAACGATTCCCAGGACTGTTGCTCGGAACTACTCTGTCGCTCCTGCACTGGCCATCACAGCAAACGCAGGAGCTCGTTCTCAGCCAAGTACGACTTTTTCCAACAAGACCAGGCTACCGGCTTTCTTCTCGACCTCTGCGCGCATGGCTACTGCCAACACGATGAAAGCGTTTGTGTATGAAGGCACCAACAAAGTCCGGCTGCTGGACCGGCCGCGGCCGCAGCTGATTGAGCCGACAGACGCCGTGGTGCGGGTGCAGAAGACGACGATCTGCGGCACAGACCTGCACATCTGCAAGGGCGATGTGGCGACGTGCAGCCCAGGACGGGTGCTGGGCCACGAGGGCGTGGGCGTGGTGGAGGCGGTGGGCTCGACAGTAAAGGGCGTGGCAGTGGGCGACCGGGTGCTGGTGTCGTGCATCTCGTCGTGCTCGACGTGCGAGTACTGCCGGCGCGGGATGTACTCTCACTGCACCACGGGCGGCTGGATCCTGGGCAACACGATTGACGGCACGCAGGCTGAGTACGTGCGCGTGCCGCACGCCCAGTCCAGCCTCTACGTGTTGCCGCCGGACACGACCGATGCCGATGCCGGCGCCCTGGTCATGTTGAGCGACATCTTCCCGACCGGCTTCGAGTGCGGCGTGCAGAATGCCCGCGTGCAGCCCGGCTCTACCGTTGTTGTCGTCGGCGCCGGCCCCGTCGGCCTGGCCGCGCTCATCACCGCCCAGCTGTACTCGCCCGCGGTACTCATCGCCGTCGACATGGACGAGAACCGCCTGCGTGTTGCCCGCGAGCTCGGTGCCCACCACACCGTCAACAACGGCGGTGCCGATGGCGCTGCCAAGGCCGTTGAGGCCGTCCGCGCGCTCACTGGCGGCGTCGGCTGCGATTCTGTTCTCGAGGCCGTCGGCGTGCCCGCCAGCTTCGACCTCTGCCAGCACCTGCTGGCCCCCGGCGGCACCCTCGCCAACGTCGGCGTCCACGGCACCGGCGTCACGCTGCACCTCGAGCAGCTGTGGGACCGCAACGTCAGCATCACGACTCGTCTCGTCGACACCGTCACACTACCCATGTTGCTGAAGCTGGTGCGCTCTCGCCGGCTGAAACCGGCCCAGTTGATCACTCACAGTAAGTAGGAGAGAGAGAGAGAGAGACAGACAGAGGGAGGGGGACAGAGTAAAAAGAAAGAAAGAAAGAAAGATGCTGACCTGCAGAATTCAAATTCTCCGAGATGGAAACGGCCTACGAGACCTTCCGGACGGCTGCGAAACATAGCGCGCTCAAGGTGCTCGTGGAGATGGAATAGCTGCCGGCGGCCTTATCATGGGTTTATTCTCTCTCTGACAAAGCTCTGTCCGGCTTGGTCTGGCGTTCAAATAGGATTGGGGCGAGATGGGAAGAGCAAGTGCTTTGGAAATAATTCAAATAACAACACTGTTTTGTTTTCTATATTTGCCGTGCCTCTTATTTTTTTATATCCTCTGGTCATCACTGAAAAGAAAGAGAAGAAGAAGGGAAGGATAAAATGAAATAAGAAAGAGTTGAAAGCAAACTAGTTTAACACAAACTGTCCAAGGGTACATCCTACCGAAGAAAAACAATGGGATCCTACCATCTTTATAAAGATTTCAACACAAAACTGCCTCCCAGCAAAGTACGAAAATGCTCCAGCAATTTTAAAGACGTTATAGGTAAAATGTGAAGAAAAAATAAGCATGAAAATAAAAAAACCCTATAAAAGACTCCACATATGCATAAATATATATCACCTCCCTCGAACTTACGACGGCGTCCGCTTCCGGCCATCATCCGAGCTCGAGGTGCCGCCTATGGCGCTGCCTACCGCCGCCTCAGTCGTCACGCCGCCCACGGCCCTGCTGCTACCCAGCCGGATGCCGTCCATAATACCCTTGCTGCCTCTGAGCGAGCCAATCCTCAGGCTGCCGGCGTTGCGGAACTTTTGCGACGGCGTCTTGCGCACTGTGGGCAGTGTGGGTGGCGGCTGCGGAGCCGCTGTTTCGTCCGTCTTGGTCGTTTCGGCAGTCTCGACTGTTTTGGCTGTTTCAGGAGTCTCTGCAGGCTCTGCAGGCTCTGCAGGCTCTGTAGGCTCCGTAGGCTCCGTAGGCTCCGTAGGCTCTGTAAACTCTGTAGGCTCTGTAGGCTCTGCAGTCTCCGGTGGCACTGTTTCTGTGAAATCGGGGAACTTTGAAACCTGTTCGTCGTCTTGATCGTCATTCTGCTCTTGAATTTGACCCTGAACCTGGATCTGATCGTGGCCGTGGTCGTGGTCGCTGATCCCAACGCCCTTATCGGGCGATATAGCAACGGTGGCCGCGCTCGGGCCACTCTGATCGCTCTGACCGCTCTGGTCACTTAGTCCGCTCTGGTCGCTGTCGGCCATGCTGCTGCCGCCATGCTGGAAGCGAACGGCCAGTTGTCGCCGTTGCTTCTCCTGCTGCCGCTGCTGCTGCTGCTGCTGCTGCTGCTGCTGCTGCTGTTGCTGAAACGCAGATGCCAAGTGCATGCTCGCATGGCGGGCAGTGCGGTAGCGGGCATACTCCTCCTTTGTGTGCTCGGCGCCGGTGAAGCTGTCGATGGCGTCAAAGACGTGGCAGAAGACCTGGGCGTCGACGTCGCGCGCCCACAGAAAGTCGAGATGCTCGTAGTGGGGGATCTCGGTGGCGACGGTCTGGGCGGGCAGCTCGCGCAGCATGGCGCGGATGTCGACCAGCGAGTCGCTGCCGCCGTAGACCA
Source organism: Leptographium procerum (assembly GCA_000806385.1). NCBI lineage: Eukaryota > Fungi > Ascomycota > Sordariomycetes > Ophiostomatales > Ophiostomataceae > Leptographium > Leptographium procerum. Next base: position 2,435 of record JRUC01000820.1, on the reverse strand, counting down.
GCACGACGGGCGTCTTGATGTTGCGGGTCGGGTACTTGGCCACTTTGGTGTGCTTGGAGTGCAGGGCCAGCGGCGGGTGGACGTCGTCGTCGTACATCTGGAAGGACTTTGTGCGAATGATCTGGAACCAGTGGACGACGGACTTGGTGCTCGTGTAAGAGTACAGGTGCGGATAGGCGGCCAGCTTCTGGGACGCGGAGATGTTGGCGGTGCGCCAGCCGAACAGGAAGCCCAGGCCGAGGTCGATGACGCGCACAAACAGCGGCGGATACAGGAGCGACTGCCACAGCGTGGCGGAGCTGAGGATAGAACGGCGGCCGAAGAGAAGGTACAGCACCTGGGGCGAGGCCTTGACGAGCGCGTCGACGATGCCGTTGGACAGGCCGGCGGGCGACATGGCGGGCGCCAGCGCGATGAACACGTTGACCTGGTCGTTGAGCTTGGGATGGATGGCTAGGGCGGCAAAGGCCTGGGCGGTGCCCTGGGAGAAGCCAATGTACGACAGCGACGGCTGTCCGGTGGACTCGAGTACGTAGGCGATGCTGTCGGGGATGTCGTGGAAGGCGAACTCGTCGATGGAGAAGTTCCAGAAGGCGGTGCTGTTGGCCGAGCAGTGGACCGACTTCTTCGAGTACTTGTTGCCCCGGTTGTTGCCCAGCCACACGTCGAAGCCGCGCTCGACCAGCATGAACGGCAGACAGCGCCGCGCCTCCGTCACGCACACCCACACCTCGCTGTTCATCAGCAGGCCGTGGTGCATGTAGATGACCCGCTTGGTCAGGCTGCGCGGGCCGTCGTTGACCTTGGTGTCTTCTTCGCCGCGTCGCCATGCCAGCCGGTGCAGGCCGAGCAGGTAGCCGTCCTTGGTCTGGAACACGTGTTCCTCGGCCGTATAGCCGAAGACGCGGCAGAGCTCGACAAAGTCGGACGCATCGCTGATCGAGGTCGAGATGGCTTGGATGTTTTGTCAATTTCGTGGCGAAGGAAAAGGGGAAAGCAGCCAGAAACAGCCAGAAACAGGACAACAAAAACGAGACAAATAAGAAAAGGAAGAAAGAGCGAAAAGAAAGGGTGAAAAAAGCCTACACTTCTTCTTCTCTTGGGCTCGCTTCTGGGCCGGGCTCATAAATCTGTTAAATATCCGCTGCGAGGCCAGGTAGCAGAGATCGATTAGAGAGCTCGCTGTGGTCGCGTCAGGCGTCAGTGCCAGACAGATCAGGGGGTTGCACAAGAAATCACGAGAGACGGGTGGCAGCGTACGCAAGCATAGGGTCAGAATGCGGATGGTGGCCTCAAGGGCGACTAGGAAGATTGATCCGATGAGAGCCGTGTACTCTGGCCTGACCGTGTCAGTAGTTGGAAATGCTGGAAGCGAAAGGCAGGCGACTGGTTAGCAGCGTTGGGCAAAACTGACAGGTTGAGCCGTCCGATAAACGGCACAGCCATGACGAACACGGCGCCGTCGGAAGCAGGGGGGGCTGGAGAGTCGCCTTTTAACTAAAATATCGATGGATTCGGAGACCTGGTGCAGACCATGGTGAGGGAGGGGAGCAAAAAGAAAGATAGAAGTGGTTTACGCGATCTAGGAAATATTAAGTGCCTTACTACTGCTATATGATGTCACATGCCAATGATGCTGCACTGCAGTTGCCAACTTTTTAGTGTTTCGAAAGAGCCCCCGTATTAGCGACTGCAGCCTGCGAATGTCTCCAGTGGCTTGACCTGTTGACGCGCCACACATGGCGTCCAATCAGGAGAACCGGGGTGGGGGGGTTCTAGTAACTAATAATTATGCGGCTGCGAATTTGCAAATCATCCGACGCTTCTTCTGTCAGTGATGTGCGTCTTCGCAGTGGTCTCCGACAACCTGCCACCACCATGCCGAGCTCCTGCAAAGAAATCCGTAAGCTTCTGCCCCTTTCCGCCTTCTTCTTCTTTTCTTTTTTTCCATTTTTTCCATTTTTTGTGGCTCCTCTGACCCTCTTCTAGGCGCGGCACTCGCCCAGTGCCTCCAGGAATCCGATTGCATCATGGTCCAGCGCCACACGGCGGCCGAGTGTCTGCGCGAGCCCCTCTCCAGCACGCTGTCGCCTCACTGCCAGCAGCTCAAGAAGGGTTTTGGCGAGTGCCGCCGCGGCATGATCGACATGCGCAAGCGCTTCCGCGGCAACATGCCCGCAGGGGCTAAGGCGCTTCAGACCAACGCGACACCGGCGCCAGGCACGATTGGCGGCGGAGCGCCTGACTCGGCTGCTGCAGAGGCCTCGTCTTCAGTCGCTGGCTACCAGCTATACGCCGGCCGGTCGGCGTTCGCGGGCGCCGTCAAGGTGACGTCTGGCAACGAGAAGGAGCCGCCGGACTGGCGGGAGCTGGAAAACGAGAAGTATCGCCGCGAACAGGCAGCAAAGAAGCTCTCATAAGAGGAGAGGGGGGGG
>JRUC01000819.1:0-11766 GCA_000806385.1 Leptographium procerum | reverse complement strand
GGGGGGGGGGGTAATTAAAGGAGACAGACAGACAGACAGACGGACAGACAGAAAAAAAGAGAGAAGATAGTTTGTCAGAATGGACCAAGAGACAAAAAGAGGCCCTAGGGCAATTAGGTATGAGCACGAGAGCAGCAAAAAGCAAGGAAAATAAAAAGAATACAGGTGCGGGCTCCACGAGTATTTGTACGAGCTTATCACTTTGTCCTACCGATCCCTCGATATTTCCTGCATGCGGGAAAATCCTTTATTCCCCCATGCGCTTACATGAATGCTACTACGACTATTACACATGTATTACGAGTACTACATGAGCTATGCACGTAGCTAGAGATGCCCTCCTCTCCCTCGTCGGCATGCATTCGTGCCAAGAGTTGCCTACGTCCCATCGGGCTCGCCGGGGTGTCCCAGAAGCAGCATCCTGAGCCGGGCCAGGGCAAGGTTCTTTTGAGCGAAGAAACCATGCAAATTGTCTGAGACTTCTTTTGCAAATGGGGGTGGAAGCCGTATTCTATTGCACAGAGCACAATGGCTCCACACGGCGCGGGCTAGCTCGGGATCTAGTTCCGTATGCAGTAAGACCGCCTGCAAATGCACACCTGTGATTGATCTGATTACGGAGAGCCCAGTGAAAATGGGCCACCGAGAAGAAAAATCTGATAAGAAAGAACCCTGATCCACCGCCGATCCCATCTGATGGGTGGCCTGATTAGGGGTTTTTTTTCTTGCCTTTCTTCGGCCAAATAATCCTACAATACGAGTACGAACTTCTATTGCCTCTTCTCCTCTCGGATGCCGCAGTCTGGTGCCACTCGCATGCCCTCCTCCCTCCTTTGTTGCTCCCATTTCTTCCCAGTGTTTGCCAGACAACCCATACTTTCACGTGACGACTTTTGATACTTTCTCACTTCTGTGCTTCTGTGCTTCTGTGCTTTCGTGCTTCCGTGCTTCTAGCCGAGTCCTTCGCCCATAATCCTCTGCAGCCGGCCCAACTAGCGTAAAGCTTCTTTTCATGGCATCGCCAAAGCACAAGTCGCGGGAAGCCCGCGCTATTCCCCTTAGTCCTAGCCGCCTAAAAAGTATCTTACTCGTACGAATAAACGTGGGCCGCGGGACTTGCAGCGAGCTTGGCAGCAGCAACGGAGCTCTCCATGCTGTATCGAACAAGCATTTCTTTGCTAGCAGCCAAGAAACGCACACGCCATCCCTGTCTGAAAGAGGGAATTGAAGGACGGATATTCTGTCTTCTCGTCTGGGTGTTGGTGACCATGGTACCGGGGCAGAGCCGCATGAACATAGCTGGTGCTCTCATTATTTAGAGTACGATGCATAGTACGACTATGACTACTCCGTACGAGTGCTGTCCTGTGAGCAGTCTGCCGGCGATAGACCTGTAGAGCGTGTCTCCACGGCACTGCTATGTAACGTCTGGGCGAGGAGCCCTGTGCCCACATCGGCCACAACTCTTTTTTGTGGCCGGAATTCCCACTTTGCTGTGTGGCCCCCCCTTTCTCACCTCGTGGATGTCAAATGACAGCTTTACTGGCTCGTGACGGCCACGTTGACGCGTACGCATGGCGCAACTACGAGTATGTGCTTCTCCGATGCGACTGGTAGTAGTACGAGCAGCAGCAGGTGCTGCTTGACTTGTGCCCCGGAAATTGTCCCACTCCCTTGTTCCACAACATCCCTGAACTCGAACATGCATTCTCCCGCGCGCACTGTCCAGCAGGTGGATACTCGTAGACGAAGCTTGATATTACAAAGTCTGCATCGTACATGGCAAAGCCGCATTGCAGTCTGGGGCATTGTCTCTACTACTAGCCGACGTCGGCCTCCAAGGGCGAGAAGACGGTGCCTCCCTCGCGAATCGATGGTGAAAGCCACAAAACATAATATGCGCAAGGCATCTGCACGCCAGGCTCAAAGGGGAAATGAGCAGCGACAGTGAGAGTTATGAGACGCCGAACTATTATCAGGACAAGCAAATGCATGGGCGGGTCTACGAGTACTTGTGTTGCTCGTACGTAAATCTGTGCCTGCCAGATGAGCAGCGAGGACACGAGGCGACGCGAGAAGCGCCCTTGAAATTTTGAGTACGAGTAGATTACTTGTCTGGGTCTAGAACCGCACAAAGAAAGAAGACCTACGTTGCTAGTGTCGGGGAACATAATCTGATTAAAAAGGTGGTCCTACGAGTAGACCGGTTCAAGCACGGCTAGAGTTTTTTTGACGTGCGCCGCGCAATGCGCAGAGCTACGAGTACGAGTAGAAGAAAAGCAAAAAAGCTCAGATGACCGTTGCAATGCAGACGGGGGCCCACTCCCTTGTATGCGTCTGCGCATTGACTGGAACGGCTTTTGTGACGTCTGTGTGGTGCATCTGCCGGTGGGCCTTTGTTCTCCCTTTCTCTTTCCCCCCTCCCTCTGGTGGCGAGATGATCAGAATAGGATTCTTCCCGCGCGCAACGTACGTGTGTGAGCGTCTGCAGTGCTTTCATCGACCCGCTCGAGAAAATTTCTGGGACCAACCAGCAGAACGCGGCACGCAACCATGTCTGGACTCGTGTGTGTGTGTGTGCATGCATCTGATAAGATGGGACTGAGGAAAAAGACTCTTGTGGGGGGATCTGATAATAATTGACAGGGTCAAGGGTGGGTGTTCGGATATTCGTGCTCCAAGTTTTACATTTTTGGTCTCTTCTCTATTTCTTTTTTTTTTTCTTTTTTTTTCTTTTTTTTCTTTTTTTTCTTTCTGTTCTCTCTTCTACCCTCTTTTATTTCTTCTCTCTACTTCTCAAAAGAGACTCAGCAGTCATCGCTCAGACTTTGTGGGTAGCAGCTTAACCGTAGAGATGACTCTGGGGGGCCTTCCCAAGATAGTGGTGCTACTGCTGCTACATAGTATTGGCCATGCACTTACGCAGCCCTTGTTCTGACCCTGGTACCAACGGTGTCATTGAACCGGCAAGACTCGGGCGGACATGTGCAAAAGGCCCGGATCTCTGACGCGCTCTGCACTCCGCGACATTAACTAAAAGGAGAAATGCTTACGCAATGCCGGCAGTCTGTTAACTTTGGCTGAGTAGCAAAGCCACGGTGATGCTGTCAACAGCCGAAATGCAGGCAATCCATCACCGAACACGTGACTGAGGAAGAGCCTGTCCATCTTCCAACGGACACTGCCCTAACTTGATTCGCGTGGCAGTGGCAGCGACTCTTCCTCCTGCGGCCAGCTAATAGCTTCGAGCACTTGCTGTGCGGCGCCCCATTTCAGGTCCCATATCTGGTCGTGGTCTGCGCCCTTGACGACCGATGATCGATAGTCGACCACGTCGCTGCAAAGGTTCGTGTTCCAGCACTGGTCGAACCACTACAAAGAAATCCCCCATGCGTCAGCAGATGGATTGTTCTTCTCCTGCTCAAAGGAACGACGGCTTACCAGCGGGCCCTTTGTGCCTTCATTGCCGATCATCACATCCGTCTCAGAAAAGAACACTTGGACAGTGAGGCGCCTGCCCGAGGCGCGCAAAGACGCGGCGATTCGCGGTATCAGGGCGTCGTAGTCGCCCCAGTCGCCCCACTCAAGAGGTGTGCCATCCTCTGTCTTTCGCAGGAGCAGCAGAGCCTCTGATGAGAGGCCGTCGATGCTCTCGGCGTATATGCGTTCCAGCACCTGCGGCCACATCTCGACCTCGAATCTGGCACCCTCCCTGTCCATGTCGCCAGCCTCGCCGCCGCCGCCGCCGCTGCTGCTGTCATTTCCGTGCGAGGCAGGCTTCAGCTTGGCCGCCACGACCTGGCTGGCACCAGACACGACACCCAGCGCCGGGCCTAGACGGAGGTTGATGAACTTGAAAAGGCCAGCGGCCTTGCCGATGACGCCGGCTGGAAGCGCCTTGGTGACGGACATGAGCGTAGACGTCGTGTGTGCGGGAAGGATCCACGGCGCGCCGATCGCAATATAGGGCCTGTGCGGGCTGAGAATCTCGGGATGGCGCAACAGCATATCCAGTGCATAAACGGTGCCGCCGCTGTGGCAGCCAAGGGCGACGTGCTGGATGCCGAGATGCACGAGCAGGGCCTTTAGCGCTTCTGTTAAGCGAGATGGGGTGAGCCTTCTTCCGTTCTTTCTGCTGTTGCAGACTATGCAGACTGGCTGTCTACCTCGACTAAAAGAAACACTCACCAGTCCATAGATCCAGCCTGAGCTTCACTTCGACAACATCGGTTCCCCCAATGCCAGGGCGGTCCGGGTTGAGAATGCGGACCCTGTGCTTCTTGGCGACATCGTCCTTTAGGATATGCACTAGGCGGGATGCCAGCATGGGGCTATAGAAGAGAAGGACCGTCTCATCTTCGGGATGGGCCTCGTTGCGATAGCCATAGTCGGCGTATTTGATCGTGAACGGGCTCGATCGGCCCTTGGCTGGATCGGGCGGCAGCGCAAAGGCCCTGCTGAATCGCGCGTCGTCAAAGTAGTCAAGAGGAACTGCCATTGCTGTTGAGATCGGTGCGTGAGCAGTTTGTTGCTGGCCCGTAGGCCGCCAAATTCTGACGCGGAGCAATAGATACGTAGGAAAAGCGGATGGGGAGATTGACGGATTGGGGATTCGGGTAATCATACGAGCACGTGATATAAGCAGAGTACGAGTTAATGAACGATCGCTGCGTGCCATGGCCCTGCCAAAAGGGGAAAGCGCAGATTTGATGACTACTCATAGGATTACTGTTGGTCCGCTTTGCTCGAGCCGCTTTGCACAATGCTACAATGACGCACAGAGATACAGAGATACGTCTGAAACAGAACTGTACAAGCTGCTACTCTGCTTACTTTAAAACTTCCTACCTTGCAATGAAAGAAATACCGAACATGTGGCTCACAGAAATTATTTCTATTACCCCCACAACGCTTGCTTTGTATTCTGATTGTTGTCCTCGTTTCTGCTGTGCTCGTCCGATGCCATGGCTAATATCTACGGGCGTAATAGTGAGTCGGCGCTAATCCCCAACAGGAAATACCACTTACACAGACTGATGCTGTAATGACCTTGACTTAGATTGCAAGCACTCCTCGCCCATCCAGGCCCTATATATAGCTGCGCATATTGACTTTTGGAAGTCAGGGAAACAATTAAATGCGAAATATCTTTTCACCCCGTCTCAAACTCTTTTCGAACCCACTCGCCAATATGGAAATTCCTATGCAAGAACAAGTAAGCCAGGGCTTGGACAAAGACATTGTGCTGCTCTGCTCTGGCTGCGGCCGCGTTATCGAATACACACCCCAAGGTAGCGACGAGGACGGCGAGCAATACATGCTGACCTGCTCCTGCCTCGTGTGCTACCAGTGTGCCCATAACCGCAGATATGTCGTCTGCTCTGAACGCCACAAGCGCAAGGCAAATCCTGCAATCCGTGTGTACGGAGACTGTATCGGCTGCTGCGTCTGCTACGGCGAGATTGGTGATACACCTGTTATCATGCAGTGCAGTAAGTACACTCTCAACATCACAGCCTTCCCCCGAGTCAACTGCACAACACTAACCAGGCTTGTGCCCAGGTCACGTGATTTGTGAGATGTGCTGGGACAATATCTTCGATAAAAGAAGCTGTCCTATGTGCCGGAAATCTATCAGCAAACTTAGATATCTGACCCTAATCCACTCAGAGCGCAATTCCGTTCCGATTCCGCAGGGAGACAGGCCTGTTTTTGTTAGCAGTGCGAGTATTATGGGTATTGATAGGTACATTGCCAGGTACGGCCAGGACCCGGATTGGGTCCTGGCCGGAGCCCGAGCGCTGAGACATGAGCTGCGTGCATGGATGATTGCTCTGATTGTCTTTCTTTATGGCGTGGCAGCTTTTAGTCAGTATATAGGAAGACTGGACCCCAATGTGCAAGTGGACGCCAACGAAGGACTGCAAGATTTCCATGGATAGACCATTTTTGTATGCGCAGGAGAACAAGAAGGCCGCATTGGGACGGATGGTACATACACATAGACGGATGATTCTGTCTTGTGGTATATGCTGCATGGAAGTCAGGCTGTGGTAGAGACAGTAAAGTAGTAGCGTCATCTAACGCCTGATGGGGAGGGATAGATAGTAGAGCTTCACTCTCTAACAGGACATGTTATTTTTTGGAATCCTTGCTTGGCGTTCCGCCGGCCTAAAATGGACGAAGAAGCAGTTCGGGGCTTCAACAGCTTTTTTTGGTGGACAATCGCAGGCCTGATTACATAATCACGCAGACCATACCCTCCATGTGGTGACTGTGCCGTTAAGAGAGCAGCGTGTTCAGTGTCGACCCAGTCATTCGAGGCTATCATCGCCCCAGATCTCAGAAATGATGTCTCTGCGGTCTTTGTCGCCCGTTGATAGTGGTGTCTCCTGGGAAAGGGGGGAAACGCCGTTGTCGGAACCGGGCTTCTGCCCTCCTGCTTCCTTTGTATGCGTATTTGCGTCTTGAAAATTTCTCCCCTTTTCATTTTATTTTCTCAAGACTCAATTCATTGAGAATGTTCGATGCCTATCGTACTGCATTGTCTAGTGACGTTCAGAAAGACACAATGGAATCCTGTTTCTTGAGGACAAAGGACACGCACTGAAAGATATCATCGATATGTTCTGGAAACCAAGTAGCAGATCGAGTCTCTGCTGGCTGAAATACCCTTTTTCAATAGCCAAAATATGAACAGACAAAGTAGCTAGACACTAGAGAAACGATGAAAGCCTTCTCCGTGTACTCGTCCTCGGAAGTTTTTGGCCAAGTTTGGTGTACAGAAGCAGATAAAGTAAACAGTTGTCGAACATACTTGAAAGCCTAGTCGTCTTCTGCGAGCCGCTAAGCAAACTGTTTGCTAGCTGTGACAAGGTAACGAAACGCTGCTGGCCAAGTACGTGACACAAAAATAGACGCGTTATTCTCATAAAATGTAAAGGGGATCAAAACAATTACAACAATCAGACAAAGCTAAGAGCAAAGTCTATCATTGATTGAAATTTGTCCACAAAGAGATGACACAGAAAAGTGAGCCGCCTGTACCACTTCTCAGGGCTGATTAGGTCAAAGGAAATGCTCGTGAACATGACATCAGATAGTATATGAAGTCCGCCCCATCTCCCGTATGTACATTTCTGTCAGCACCAAAGCTATCTCATGGCAGAAAGCACACCGAAACGACCAGCCGAAGATGCTGAAGAATAACACTCCCTAGACAACTGAGTTTGCTCTCACATTATTTTGGAGTCACAAGACGTTGCGAGCCACTTGTCATAGCATCCGTAGCAAAAGATCAGACGAAGCAAACGCGCACTCTGTGGCCACTAGCAGCAGACATGAATTCACTTCACGTCGTCCAGCCTCCTTCTGATTCTCCTCACCTAACCCTTGTTTCGTCCTCCTTCTGTCCTTCCTCTCCCTCTTTCATCTCTTCCTCCCTTTCGTTTTCCTCATCTGAACTAAACAATCATCCATCTTTTCATCCAGAGGCACTTCTCTTACAAAGCCTCATCTACAAGAAAGAGACAACTGAGTCTACGATGGACAACACCTTTCTCAGTCACGCTGACCATGGACTGAGCGGTCCTTCAACCTTTGATCGCTTCATGGAGCTGCCGGCCGAGCTGAGGATCTGCATCTGGCTCCTGGCCACGCCTCGGGAGACTCGGTTCGTGCTGATGGACCCAGGCGTCACCAAACCCACTGAGATGCTGCGACAAAACCATGAAGGATGGGCGGAGAAAACCCAGCGAAGACGGCGGATCGGTAACCGGAGCCTCGGTGCCGTCACCTGCTTCACTCCTGCTCATACGGCAGACGAACCCGTGTCTGAAGAGGAGGGAGCAGCCGGGAGCATCGGCACCTGGCTCGTCTTCCCACGCAGACTGAGGCTGCCGAGCACATTGCACGCCTGCCACGAGTCCCTACAGGTCCTGACTACATACGTAGCCGAGGGATGTAGTTCTTCTCGCTACACGCGGATGCCACAGTACATTCGTACGCCCTCGTGGCCGCACTACATTGTCGAGATGCGCTGCCCCTTCATATCATACGACGACGATATCTTCATCAAGGGGAGGTACCAGCCGGTCCTCTTCCCGCAGGAGGAACAACTGGCACCGTTCTGGCCGCTTTCGGCGATTGACGACACGCAGACGCTCCAGCGCAAGACCGACCAGGTCAACCGTACTATATCAGACCTGCCCGTTGAGGCGGTTGGCTTGGAGAACCCAGCCAGTCACCATCAGACGTACAACCACGACAGCTCTGGTGAAGGATCGGGTTGCATTCACAGCCCGCAGTGGGCTTTGGGAGAGACGGAGGCACTGGGCGTGTTTGATCAAGATCGCATCCGACGTCTGGGGATGAATGCCAAAAACTGGGTCTACAGAAACCTGAAGGCCAACCACAGCGGTGGCGTATGCGACACCTTTCCAGGGATCAAGGATGTTGCAATCCTTGAAGACGACATGGTACTGGTTGATCATAGCTTCAAGGTAACCTGGGAGTTGGACCCCGTAAAGATGGAATGGCATTATTGGCTTGCCGAGAGAATGATCAAAGAAAACCGGGACTATGTGTCATCCCGAATTCTTCTGGATGATGATGAAGAGGACGAAGGAAATCCTGAGGCGGTCGACTTTCTTGTTGCCGAAGAGGCGGAAGCTGAACTCCACAAGCGGCTGTACGGGCAAGGCCATCCAGGTCTCGAGATAGTCCCGTACTCGGTATCGGGACTCCGACGATATATCAAAGTGAACTACAGTGCATTCTGGCGGTGGCACTGAGGGCCTGGGGAGAGTCATGAAATACGGCAAAGAGAAGTGAGTGAACAATTGAGGATGCGAGGCTGTTGACGAAAGTGCGAATGGGAAGTAATGAGAATGTGTCACGATTTGCATTTGTATGGATGAGGCTCGGCTGAATGAGGTAGAAATAAGCGTTGGAAGGATAGGAACGCTTATGTGTAATGACCCTGCACTCAGTATTAGTATCAGATCGGTATAAAAGAAAATCCTCAGTATAAAAATCTTTCAGAGACCGGATATCGCGACCAGGACTAAGATGCAGGACTGAGTCTCCAGAGCCACGGCACGAGGGCTGCCGACAATGAAGTCAGCTAGAATAAACGGTGTGAGCGAGGCCGTCATAACACTAGATCTGCTGGTGCTCTCCCTATCTACTCGGACAGCAAGTGTCTGGTTTGTGGGACTATTAAAAGCAAAATTTTACACGGCGGAGAGCGCTGCAAAAAAGATGGAAAAAAAATCAGGTCCTACCCGGAATCGAACCGGGGCTACTGGAATTTTGAGTTTGGAATCAGAATCCAATGTCCTAACCGCTAGACTATAGGACCCTTTATATTTTCAGAGGGTATTCTTGTAGGACTTAAGATTCCAAGGTGGGGCGTTCTTGTGCGCTTTTTTGTGAAGCGTTAAGAAGTCGATGAGAACTCTCTGTTTTAGATATAGCGTACGAGCAGGGCTGATACTCTTCTAGTTCCGGTTACGAGAGCTACTGCATGTTTGTCAAAAGCGAGAAATTTTATTCCATGTACTACGCTCCAATCGTGCAGTTAGTATCCTGACTCGGGGTTGTTCATCCCAGGTTGACTGTAATCTCTGCTCTTTTTGAGAGAATCCTGACGCGTGAACTGGCCGTGTTAGGTGGTAAGGACGACAAAGGAGACACAGGCCTACTAAAAAAATCATCAGCCATTATTTTTATGCTACATGCCTCGACTGACATTTGCTTCAGAGCCCGGACACCAAGTATGACGTCATATACAACAGGGATCATCCGGTGTTTTAGGTCACGTGGCTATGACTTAGATGGTTGTCAGCGGGATCGCCGGCCTTCGGAGCAGAAGCCTCAGCAAGCCAGACTCTCATATTTTAGTAGCAATGGCGGCTCTACATCCGAAAAGAATCGACAGGAGTGCCTTCACGGCAAAAGACATTGTCACCGAGATCTGGGCGGGCTTGGGACTCCCGTCGACCGCTCTCGAGCAGCTTTCTTTGCCAGGCGATGATGACAGCCCGACTCTGCCATCGTCGTTTCGGATCGGCCATCTGGCCCAGAGCAGCATTGCGCTCTCGGCGCTGGCGGCCACTCAGGTGCAGGCTCCAGGAGGAGAGGCGGACAGTGCGGCACTGGCCGTGACCAAGGCCAAGGTCGATGTCGAGGTCGACCGCATAGACGCCGTCGTCGAATTCCAGTCGGAACGTCTCTACACGCTGGACGGACAGCTGCCGCTGCCGGTCTGGGGTCCGCTTGGCGGGCTGCACCCGACGTCAGACGGCTACATACGTATCCACGACTCGTTTCCGCACCATCGCAGCGGCATGCTGGCGCTGCTGGAACTCCCCCTGGACGGAACGGCCACGCGAGAGGACGTGTCTGCGCGCACATGCCGCTGGACCGCAGTCGCCCTCGAGTCTGCCGCCATCAACCGCGGCCTGGCCGCCTATGCTGTGCGCACATACAGCCAGTGGGACGCGCTGCCGCAAGCCCGTGCCCTAGCCGACCTCCCGGTGCAGATTGAGCGCGTATCTGCGAGTCCGGCGAGTCCGGCGAGTCCGGAAATCCTGGGCTCCAACAAGCGAGAGCCAACTGTTCCCCGTGGTCTACCGCTGGCCACCCCCCTCGGCTGCCTCCGTGGCATCCGCGTCCTCGAGCTCAGCCGTGTCATTGCTGCACCTGTCGCCGGCCGCACGTTGGCTGTCCACGGCGCTGATGTGCTATGGGTGACGGCACCACACCTGCCGGACCTGCCAGCCCTGGACCATGACCTGGCCCGCGGCAAGCGCACCGTGCAGCTGGACTTGCGAGATCCGGCCGGCCGTGACCGGCTGCTGTCTCTGGCCCGCTCCTGTGACGTGTTCTTGCAGGGCTACCGCCCCGGCAGCCTGGCAGCGCTGACCGGTGGCGCCTTGTCAGCCGAGCAGCTGGCTGCAGCCAACCCGGGCATCGTGTGTGCCAACCTGTCAGCATTTGGGCCGTCTGGTCCCTGGGCCGGCCGCCGCGGCTTCGACTCCCTCGTCCAGGCCTGCTCCGGCATGAACGTGTCCGAAGCCGAGCACTGGGCTGATGGCAATGGTGATGATGATAACGACCAGACTCCTCGACCGATGCCCTGTCAAGCTCTCGACCACGCCGCCGGTTACCTGCTGGCAGCTGGCATTGCCGCTGCCATTTACCGCCGCCGCGCCGACGACCGCGAGGGCCGCAATGCTACAGCGGCTGCCTATCGCGTCGACGTGTCGCTGGCCGCTGTCATGATATACCTTCGCAGCCTCAGCCAGTATCCGGGTCGCACTGGCTTCGACAGCCCCGGCTGCGACGACGCCTACTACATCACGCCAGAACGCGTTCCTGCCGCCCATCTGGAGGAGCAATTTTCCGGCTTTGGGACGCTGCGCGCTGTCCGTCACAGCGCCAAGATCGACGGCCGCACGCCCACCTGGAACATCATGCCCAAGCCGCTGGGTAGCGACGAGCCGGAGTGGCTATGAGATCAAATGTCCATCTTTCTTTTCATGGGCGAGTACGTGTACACGCGATGCCAACGAGACGTTCGAGCTCTTCCACGGGTTCGACTTTGGGCTGTCGTAGGGGCGGTGGCGAAGGCATGCTTGGTAGGCGAGGTGGATCCACTTAAGAGTGCTAGCAACGCTTCGTCTGCCACGTACGGCCATAGATACTGGAAAGCACGGGATCCCGTCCGCTCTCCCCTAGTTAAACCAGTAATCGGCGGATTAG
>JRUC01000826.1:0-11712 GCA_000806385.1 Leptographium procerum | reverse complement strand
CAATCTTGGAGATAGTACAATGCTTATGTCCTTTTTCCCCGGTTCCTTTTTTTTTTCCTCTCCCTTTTATCGGTTTTGTTAAAGTTGGCGCTTTGCACTAGTATTCCTAAGCTATTTATATTGTCCATCTCCACCGGTCCACCAATCTGTCCCCTTCTAAACAACAATGCGAGCTCTGGGCACCTTTATATATACGAGGCTGCAACCGCCTAGCCCTGCTTGCTCATCCTTCTTTTCTCGGTGTCTTCTTTTTTACTATTCTAACTGATAAGTGGCAAAGCATTGCTAGACGCACAGCGTTTATAGTGTTTCTGCAGCGTCTCTGCAGTGTCTCTGCTCCTTTGTCTTCGCCTTTGTCTCACCCCTCTTTCGCAATGGCGGCAGACGACCGCCTGACGGAAAAGGAGTCTGCCGACACGGCCGTCATGCCTCCCAAGTCGGCCTCCAGCCAAGGCGACTCAAGTGAGGAGAAGCCGGCAGTCAAAGACGAGTCAGCTGCCCCCGACACGGCAGGGCAGCTCACCAAGCTCGACTCGCAGGTGGTGCACGCCACCGTCCAAAAGGACGCTCAGGACCCCTTCCGGAGCCTGCCACCGGACGAGGCCTCGGTGCTGCGGCGGCAGGTTTTCACGCCCGACGTCAAGGTCGGCTTCACCACGCTCTACCGCTATGCATCCAGGACGGACCTGTGCATCCTAGCTGTGTCGTCCATCTGCGGCATTGCGTCCGGCGCCGCGCTCCCGCTGATGACGGTCATCTTCGGTAACCTGCAGGGCAGCTTCCAGAAGATCTTCCTGGGCACGATATCGCACAGTGCATTCATGCACAAGATGTCGCACCAGGTGCTGTATTTTGTGTACCTGGCCATCGGCGAGTTCGTCACGACGTACATCTCGACCGTGGGCTTCATTTACACGGGCGAACACATCAGCTCCAAGATCCGCGAGCACTACCTCGAGAGCTGCATGCGGCAGAACATCGGCTTCTTCGACAAGCTCGGTGCCGGTGAGGTCACGACGCGCATCACGGCCGACGCAAACCTGGTGCAGGAGGGCATCTCGGAGAAGATCGGGCTGACGCTGGCGGCGGTGGCCACGTTTGTCGCTGCCTTTGTCATTGGCTTCGTCGAGTACTGGAAGATGACGCTGATCCTGCTGTCGACGGTGGTGGCGTTGGTCAGCGTGATGGGCGGTGGATCGCGCTTCATCATCCGCTACAGCAAGCTATCGGTGGCGGCGTACGCCGAGGGCGGTAGCGTGGCCGAGGAGGTCATCAGCTCGATCCGGAACAGCGTGGCATTTGGCACGCAGGACCGCCTGGCCCGCCGCTACAACGAATACCTGACGCGGGCCGAGGGCCATGGCTTCCGCGTCAAGGCGGTGCTCTCGGTCATGATCGCCTGCATGATGTGCATCCTGTATCTCAACTACGGCCTGGCCTTTTACGTCGGCAGCAACTTCGTCCTGGACAACGTGATCCCACTGTCAAAGGTGATCATCATCATGATGTCCATCATGATCGGCGCCTTCAACCTCGGAAACGTGGCGCCCAACGTGCAGGCCTTCATCACGGGCCTGGCAGCAGCGGCCAAGATCTACAACACGATCGACCGCATCTCGTGTCTGGACCCAACATCGGACGAGGGTGAGAAGCCGGACCATCTGGTGGGCACGATCCGCCTGGAGCACATCAAGCACATCTACCCGTCGCGGCCAGAGGTGGTCGTGATGGAGGACGTGTCGCTGGAGATTCCGGCCGGCAAGACGACCGCGCTGGTGGGCGCGTCAGGCTCGGGCAAGTCGACCATTGTCGGGCTCGTCGAGCGCTTCTACAGTCCGGTGCAGGGCACCGTGTACCTGGACGGACACGACATCAGCAAGCTGAACCTGCGCTGGCTGCGGCAGAACATTGCGCTGGTACAGCAGGAGCCGATCCTGTTCGGCACGACCATCTTTGAAAACATTGCGCACGGGCTGATTGGCAGCCCGCACGAGGGCGCGGGCGTGGAGGAGAAGCGGGTGCTGATCGAGGAGGCAGCACGCAAGGCCAACGCTCACGACTTTATCACCGGCCTACCCGAGGGCTACGAGACCAACGTGGGCGAGCGCGGCTTCCTGCTGTCGGGCGGCCAGAAGCAGCGCATCGCCATTGCTCGGGCCATCGTGTCGGACCCCAAGATCCTGCTGCTGGACGAGGCCACGTCGGCGCTAGACACGCGGTCAGAGGGCGTCGTGCAGGCGGCGCTGGACGTAGCGTCGGCAGGACGCACGACCATCACCATTGCGCACAGGCTGAGCACGATCAAGGACGCACACAACATTGTCGTCATGTCGGCGGGTCGGATCGTCGAGCAGGGCACACACAACGAGCTGATCGAGAGGCGGGGCGCCTACTACAACCTGGTGTCCGCGCAGAGTATCGCAGC
Organism: Leptographium procerum; assembly: GCA_000806385.1. Classification (NCBI taxonomy): domain Eukaryota; kingdom Fungi; phylum Ascomycota; class Sordariomycetes; order Ophiostomatales; family Ophiostomataceae; genus Leptographium; species Leptographium procerum. The sequence goes on along the minus strand of JRUC01000826.1, from coordinate 9,287 downwards.
CGTGATCCCGCCGACGGCCGAGGAGCTGCAGGAGGAGGCAGAGCTGGACGCCAGGGCAGATGCGGAGCTGGTGCGCAAGGCCACGGGCGGCAGCAGCAGCAGCAGCAGCAACAGCATCAAAGCCGGTGGTGCAAATGTGGAGGCAGCTGGCACAGCCACAGGCACCGCCACAGGAACAGGCGCCTACGCAGAAGACCCCGACGACGATATCGCACGCAAGCTGCAGCGGTCGGCGACGCAGCGTTCGGTGGCGAGCCTGGCGGCACAGGCGCGCAAGGCGGAGACAGGAGATGTGACGAAGGGGCGATACCGGCTGGGTGAGCTGATCCGGCTGATCGCGGGCTTCAACACCCGGGAGTGGCCGCTGATGTGCGTGGCGCTGGTGTTCTCGGTCATCTGCGGCGGCGGCAACCCGACGCAGGCGGTGTTCTTTGCCAAGCAGATCAGCACGCTGTCGGCGGTGGTGACGCCAGAGAACCGGCATCACATCCGGCACACGTCGCACTTCTGGAGTCTGATGTACCTGATGCTGGGCCTGGTGCAGCTGCTGGCGTTTGCGATTCAGGGAGCCATATTCGCACTGTGCTCGGAGCGGCTGGTGCACCGGGCACGTGATCGGGCATTCCGGTCGATGCTGCGGCAGGACATCTCGTTTTTCGACCGGGACGAGAACACGTCGGGCGCGCTGACGTCGTTCCTGTCGACGGAGGTGACACACGTGGCCGGGCTGAGCGGCGCGACGCTGGGGACGCTGCTGACGGTGGCGACGACGCTGATCGCGGCGGTGACGTTGTCGATCTCGATCGGGTGGAAGCTGGCGCTGGTGTGCACGTCGACGATCCCGATCCTGCTGGGCTGCGGCTACTTTCGCTTCTGGATGCTGGCGCACTACCAGCGGCGGGCGAAGCGGGCGTACGAGGGCTCGGCCAGCTATGCGAGCGAGGCCATTACGGCCATCCGGACAGTGGCGTCGCTGACGCGCGAGGACGACGTGGTGCAGCACTACCGCGGCGACCTGGCGGCGCAGCTGCGCACGTCGTCGGTGTCCGTGCTGCGGTCGTCGCTGCTGTATGCGGCCTCGCAGTCGCTGACCTTTCTCGTCCTCGCCCTGGGCTTCTGGTACGGCGGCAAGCTGCTGTCCGAGGGCGAGTACGACATGTTCAGCTTCTTTGTCGTCTTCTCGTCCGTCACCTTTGGCGCCCAGTCGGCCGGCACCTTCTTCTCCTTTGCGCCCGACATGGGCAAGGCCCGCCAGGCCAGCGCCGAGCTGAAGCACCTGTTTGAGCGGCCCGTCGCCATCGACGCCTGGTCCACGGCCGGACAGCCGGTCGAGTCCTTTGACCACATCGAGTTCCGCGACGTCCACTTCCGCTACCCCACCCGCCTAGAGCAGCCCGTGCTGCGCGGGCTCAACCTCAGCGTGCTGCCCGGCCAGTACGTCGCCCTGGTCGGCGCCTCTGGCTGCGGCAAGTCCACCACCATCGCCCTGCTCGAGCGCTTCTACGACCCGCTCTCGGGCGGCATCTTCCTCGACGGCCACGACATCTCCACCCTCAACGTCACCGCATACCGCCGCGGCATCGCCCTGGTCAGCCAGGAGCCCACGCTGTACATGGGCACCATCCGGGAGAACATTTTGCTGGGCGCCCTGGACGAGACCGTGGTGACGGACGAGGCCGTCGAGTTCGCCTGCCGCGAGGCCAACATTTACGATTTCATCATGAGCCTGCCAGACGGCTTCAACACCCTCGTCGGCAGCAAGGGCGCCCTGCTGTCGGGCGGCCAGAAGCAGCGGATCGCCATTGCTCGTGCCCTCATTCGGGACCCCAAGATTTTGTAAGATTTTTCTTTTTTCTCCTTTCTTCTTTTCATTATTTTGGTTTACTATTTTACTCTGTTTTTATTTTCTTCTATTGTCTCTCTATTTTTCTCTCTCTTCCTTTTCCCCTTTCCCATGTTTCACCTGTTCACCTTTTTCTCCTAACATCTCCCAGACTCCTCGACGAAGCTACCTCTGCACTCGACAGCGAGAGCGAAAAGGTCGTGCAGGCCGCCCTCGACAAGGCCGCCAAGGGCCGCACCACCATCGCCGTCGCCCATCGCCTGAGCACCATCCAGAAGGCCGACATTATCTACGTCTTTGACCAGGGCCGCATCGTCGAGCAGGGCACGCACGCCGAGCTTATGAAGCACAATGGCCGCTACGCCGAGCTGGTCAATCTGCAGAGCCTCGAGAAGAACCAGTAGCGGGCCTCCAGTCTCTGTTCTCCTTCTCCTTTCTTTTTTTTATCCTTTTTTGATTTTTTTGCCTTTCTTGTTCTCAGCTTTCTCTCTTCCTTCTCTGTACCTCGTTTAAAAATCATATCTCCCTGTAACTAAGCATAACGTTGTACCTGCTATCGCATAGCATGGACTTCTCTCACTTCTTCTCTGTGTTTTCCTCTCCTTCCACCTTCTACAACTGCCTCTTAATACCACCGCTCAAATAGGCTTGTCAGCTCCACACGGCCGGTGATTTGAGTATATACCACCAGAGCCAGGATGTTTACATTTATTAGCGATCTCCTAAGACGGAATGGGATGTACGGGCATCCAACGCAAAAGAAAAGTTATATTCATGTTTTTCTTTTCTACCTCCTCTCTTTTCTCTCTTCTACATAAGGATCACGGTCTATCACCATGTGTACTGCCGATAGAGAAATTTATAGAATACAATCAACACGCCGTCGGCAAAACCAAACATGTTTTATAACCATGCCGTCGTGATCGCTGGATGGCCTAATATATCAAAGCAATGCAACAACGATAAAAGAAGCCAGCCAGTAACCTACTTCCCCCCTAATCATTCCGAAAATACTACCAACCTCCACGACTACTGGCGGGCAGTCTTCAGGAATTGTGTATCGTACATGGGAGACTCGCTGACGCCACCTGCCATTTGAAATAGCAATACCAAAGCCGCCCTAAACGCAATAAAAACTAGCAAAAAGTAACACAAGGAAGAAGAAAACGCTCCATATCATCAACTCAAAGAAACCTCCATCCGCACCGCAACCGGAAACACCAGTACAACGAAAATATAAGCTAAGCTCATCCTACCTTAAAACAAAAACAAAAACAAACTGCCGACGGAAAAATGGGCTAGGGTCGTTGCCATATGCATGTAATCATCACCGTGTACCTGAAACAGGCGACGGAAAAAAGTTGAGCGCCACCGTTTCTCGTAAAAAAAAGATGGAAGGAGATCAAACACAGAAAGCGATGTCAAAAGAACTGAAGCGAGGCATAATTGGGGATACCTCCCCTTGTCCCACAAAGGGTAGACCTATGCGAAGCACTGGGGCTTTTTTTTCTTGATTTGAAAACAAGTTCGAGCTCATCATAGAGCTGGGATGCCCGTTTCGAGGAAAGTTGCTACGACAATCCGAGAACCAGAGGATTTATTCTCAGGCAATTCTAAACTGTTGTTTGCTTGTAGCTCCTGAAGTGCAAAACTTTTCGCACTCTTCTGCAACAGGGTTGACGTCTTCGTTCGCAACAGGGCAGAACCTTCTTCGGCAGAATTGCGTGTTCCCTGCCCAGGGCCAGGGTCCTTGTAAAGATAGCGCTGAAAGGCCGTAAGTAAGTGCATTACTTTGCAGAGGAAGAGGGATGAGCGCGTACGCCTTTCTGCTCGTCCTCGGGCTCGCGGCCAGTCTTCTCTGACAGGCGAGTTGTTATATGCCTCGTCATGGTGCTATCTTTGGACCCCAAGTTGTCTTTCAGCTCCGAGGAGGCTCTTGAAGTCACGCCAATGCTCGTTACAGTTGGCAGCGGAGAGTTTTCGGCTAAAGGAGGAGGAGTCGATGTAGGCGCGCGATCTTGTTTGGGCGCCGGAGCCAAAAGAGGGGGCAGAGCTCCAATGGATTGAGAAGCGCGGACCCTGGCTTCCCTATCAGCTTTGGAAGGGCGACCGCGTTTTCGATAGGTGTTTGAAGGTGACGGAGTGGCGCTCTCACTTATCCAAGAAGGAGCTGCTGCGAACCCTGTCGGCGAAGGACGTGGCGACGGACGAGGCTGGATGTTTAACGCGCGTGTAAGCGGCATGGTCGTCTCGGCCGTTGCCATCGCGAGGCGCTTTGGTATAGATTCGGTTGATTCAAACGACGACTTGCGCTTCAGAGGAGGGAGAGGTGTAGCTAGTTGCGAAGGCTGAAGAACACGCTGGTGGTGCTGTTTCTGATGCTGCAAATGCTGTTGCTGCTGTTGCTGTACGTGCTGCGGAGGCTGGCAGAACTGCTGTTGGTACTGTTGTGGTGCCGCCGGCTGTGGTTGTTGAAGTGGGGGTGCTGCAATGCCCATACTTTCGGCGACTTGCCTACATTCATTCGGGGTGCGACCTATGCAGTAAAGATGCCGCATGAGACTATATTGCTCTCGACAAACCATTTCTCGTAGAGGAGCTGACAAGGGACTGTCGATCTTCTGAAGGGTGGATTGATTTTACTTACCGTGGGGATATCGCATGTCCATCCAGTTCGGCTGAATGCTGTGGCCTTTGATGAATTCCACCACCGCAGCCACGTCTATTCGACTGGCCTTGATCATCTCCGCGAGCATATAGCGCTGTACGGTGAGGGGTTGGTAAGTATACTGTAGGTACATCGACAAGAAACATACTGGGCTTTCAATCATGCGACGCACCTTTTCATTGTCCTCAAACGGCTTGTCCATCCTGACAGTGGGCCGTCTGGTGTCGGCGCCTTCCCTATGCCAAAATGGCGATGCTGGGGCAACATAAAAGAAAGCCGAAAGCGCGACAGCAAGGCATTGGAGGCACGATTGTCAGAAAGACTCGGTATGTTTTTACCTAGAACTGTGGAAATTGCAGAGGGTGACAGCCAGGCGTAATGTGGGTGGCGATTACAAGACGACAGTGTTGCCTAGTATGGGCAGGTGGCCATGGATATGCGACCAGATGTTCGGTCCGGCGAACGCAAGAGGATCATGGATTGGCCGGGACAAACAAGGAAACGAAACAGACCAAAATGGTCGTCCCCGCCGAGAAGTGGAAGTGAAAGGGAAAGGGAAAGGGGAACTTCGTGTTTGGATTATGGGTCAGGCCAAGCCAAGTAGACCTGCTCGCCTCCGGGCTTCTGCTCCCTCCCTCCCTCGTTCTTCAGCGTTTGCAACCGGCTTCTCTGAAGACGACCAGGGTAATGGAGGGTGGGGGGAATCAAGTGGTACAAGAAGTTAGAGATTGACTAGGGCTGATATTGTTGCTGTTTGACTTGCGGTAGCTAACCGACGCGCGAAAGTTGGAGCAAGCGCGATCCGGCGTAAGGTGGAATGTACATAGGCCCTGCTGGCGTGGGTTGACAGGACCTGACAGGGTTGCTACTTGATAAGAATATCTCTTCCTGGAGGTTGTCTTGGTCGGTGCGCATGCACAGCCGGGGGGGAGCAGGGGGGAGGGGAGAATAAGAGGCACGAGAAGAGGGGGGAAATTGCGGCGAAGACGAAGAGAAGATAGAGAGAAGACAGAGAGAAGACGGAGAGAAGAACAAGAAGAACAAGGAGAACGACCAGGGGGAGATGCGACAGGCCGTTGGAAGATGAGATGAGAAGACTCGCAATACACGTATAATAAAGAAGAGGGCGGCCAATGAAAGACGAAGCTGTGAGAGAGAGAGAGAGAGAGAGGGCAGAATCGGGTGGTAAGAGGGGAAACAAGACAGGGGCTATTTTCTACCCTCTGTCGATCCCTCGTGGCTTCCTCTTTCTCGTCCGGCGCTCTCTCTTTCCTTCCTTCTCTTCCCTTGCCATTCGAAATGATAGTGTCTGTTTCCTGCGCAGGAAGCCGATGATTGGCGGCGGCAGCTGCGCTGCTTCCCCCTCGAATTTAGGGAGAAGGAAAGGGTGGCTAAGCAGAGATCGCCGCTGAAAGAGTCCAAGACCGTTTCCACCGTTTCCACTGTTACTGTTGCGGCTACCCCACACGCAGAAACGTGCTGGCAAACAGAGCGCCGTAGGGCGTACTTGCATTTGTATCTTAGCAGGTTGTGTGCGGAATGGGGCCATTTCTTTCCTCTGAAATCCTTCCGTATTGCTGTTTGGACCCCCTTTGGTAGACACTGTCGAGCAAAGCCTGGAAATCAATCACAAGGGAAATCCATCATCACGACCACGGCAACGGCAACCGCCACTATGCAAGGCTGCATATGATCTCTCTAGCGGAAGCGGCTACATCTAGCCAGCATCTTGCTAGTGAGAAAATCATGGGCCACGCTCGTCTTTCCCTTAGATCTTCATCCCGTGTTTTCCTTTTTTTTGTCCCCTCTACTCGTACTGATCGACTTCCCTTCCTTCGTCCTTCCCCTGTGTCGTACCACCCTCCCCGCTTCGTTGGCAAGCACTGAAACGAGCTGCGGAAGCGAGAACAGACAGAAATCCGTCAGGCCCAGATTGGACTTGTCTCGTGAACATCAATCTACATCTTCCCTCACTCAAGGGAAATGGTACGCTGCTGGTGGTGCCAGTCTGCTGCCACGCCTTTCGGCCCTCTCACACCCTATCTTTGTGGCCTTCCGGGTACGTTGCAGCATCGTGCTCGCTATCAGCAGTATGCAGCTGAGTTTGCCGAAATGAGTGGTCATTGCACACACTACCTGCACTGCAGCATGTGTATGGAGTATGCAGCTGTACATTGCGCTGCTGGCCAATTGGAAACGGCCGACTAAAACCGCCTGACACACCAAAAACACTAGAAGCGCTCATTGCCCGCCCCTCCATCTTGCATCCGCTCAGTCTCGGCCCCTTTCGTCCCCTCTATCAGCAAGCTTTGCTTCTTTTTGTCCACCCTCCTTCAAAGCTCGCACCCCTCTTTGATCATTTGCGACTTTGCCATGAGGGCCAGTTATGGCACATCGGGATGAGCGGGGCCGAAATGAAAGACAAAAAAAAAGAACAGACCAGCTGAGCTGGGCCCGGCTAGCTGAGAAAATATAGGAACCAGACGAAACAGACGTTGAGCTAGAGGGCTGTCAGCAAGCTGATCGACGGCTTTTTCCAGCCGTATTGACTCTCCAGCTCCGGCATTGTCCACCACTCGAGTGGAACATGTCGACTCAGTCCTCAAAAGACTTCCTTTCCTTGGCTTCCGCTTCCCACTTATGGCCCCGTTACTGGTCTTCCCGCAACGGGGCCATCCGCTTAGTTTGTCCCCATGGCCGAAGACAAAAGAACGAAAGTCAAGGGAAAAGTGGGACGGCCGGCCAGTTTTGGTGGCCAAGATCAGACCAGAGGCATTCTTCGAAATGTGACTGGCTCTGACGGCCGACCTCGCCTGCCAATCGCAGCGCCTAAGAGGCTTCCCGACAATCACGCACCGGCACCTGGGAGAGCACACACCAACTGTTCCTCCAGTCCTTCAGGGATCGTCCAGAAGAGCCGCATTCGAGAAGAAAGGACAGGGCGACGTTTTGCCCCATAAAAGGCGGGCCATCGTGATTGAGCACATACCGATATACTCGTACTGCGTACATTAGATTCAAGATCGAACGAGATGCTCCCAAGTGGCGGGCCCGAAGGTAACGCTCATTTATAGCTTATTTCCTACACCTTCTATTCCTTTGCTTCTATTCTTCTCCCCCCCCGTCACCTCTCTATTGCGTTGTCTGGGTCCTTCTCCACATAATTCTATGCACGATGTGTTGGCAGATGGCACCGTTCTGTCTGTCAAGAGCGGTGGAGCAATCACAGGATGGGAAACGCCAGCGCAGTGCCCTTATAGGACATCTGGCGTTCTGCTAGCGAACATGACCCCAACGGCCAACACTGTTTTGGGCTTATCTACTCTGCGGCCTGCTGCGCTATTCGGCCACGTTCCCACCAGATCTTGCTGCTGGCCACAACAGCGGCTGGCAACGGGACGTCAGCACGACACGACATGCCGGATCTTCTCGCGCGCGATGCACCTGTGTCAGTCAAGTTGCAGGCTTTGCCTATTACGGGCGGACTTGTGCACACCGTAGAGTTTCGTCCGGCTTTGGCCTGGCGCTGCCTCGGCCCCCCGAAAATCACAGGGTTGTACGGAGTATGACGGTAGCGATACGCGTGCTTGAACGTCGTGCATGGTTAAACCATGGGGTTTGCAGGATCGGGCTACGAGCCGTTATTCTGGCTTAGTCGAAATGGCAAGAAAAGGTGCCCTTTTTTAAAACGGTCGCGGCGTATACGATCTCGCATTGGGCTAGACAATCTACTAACAGTAGCGGTCTGGCACAGCATTTGGACGCCGTGTCTGCCGTTGTGTTCTCGCGCCCGTAATTTTGACGCCTCTGACAGTGCGGGGTTTCCTTTTTTTTTTTTGAGGCTGGAGCCAAGAGAATAACGTATTTCGTCAACTTTTGAGCTTTTGAGTTTCGCAGACCTGGTCTGCACATCGGTACATAACAGCAGCGGAGACAGAGGCGTCGTTCACTTCACAGTACTCTAGGTAAGAATGTGAAGCTAAGATGCATTGTTGGTACGGCTAGCTGTCGAGTCAGTTACGCTTTAGGCTGAAGAGAGCTGGCTGTGAGCGAGTTGTGAGCGAGCGTGAGCCGGTGGGAGCTAAGAGGGCATTCAAAGCCATTCATTATCTCGCGACCAGCGCAATGATAGACAGTTAGGCGGAGATTCCAACTGGAGAAAGAGGAGGAGGTCGGCGACCGCATTTACTGCTAATCCGGGCTACGCCATAGCGGCCGAAGAGCTGAGCCAGGTGGCACACGTGCCGGCCACGCCTGCTCTACGATAGTAATACAGCGAGTATCTTATAGTGCGCCAGGGGTTCTTTCGAGGCAGTCGGCCATAATAAAGCCAGCTTCTATTACTACGAAGCAGCGCGGACCACAGACGCAAAGCTCGCAACCGCCCGACTTTCTCTTTTCTTCTGGCTACGTTTTCGCACGCGATCCTGGCGATGCTGCAGCTATCGACCGGCTTCTGAGACAGCATTGGCAGCCTTATAGCGACACGGTGCAGTTAGTCGCTGGAGCCAGAAAAATTGAAAAAAAAATTAAAAAGAAAAAAATTAGAAAAATTGATAACGCCGGCGCGCCTTCGCGAGACTTGAGATCTCCGTCCCCCTTTTGGACGTCGAATTCCAATCTTGACTAGCCCGCCGCGCCGGGTTCTTACTCTCCCCCCTACCACCTTCCTCGCCTTCTTTCGCTGTCGTTGCCATGTCGCGATAGTCCGGGGCTTCTTCCAGCACGACTCGACTCGACACGACACGCGAATTCCACGATACATCCTCATTGGGC
>JRUC01000082.1:0-45633 GCA_000806385.1 Leptographium procerum | reverse complement strand
AGGCAGATGGGCCGCTGTTTTTTTCACAGTCCCACGGTCTCCTATTGGGAGCTGAAAATATATGAGAACAAAGCCTCTGGTGAAGGGCTGGCACTGCTTCCAGAAAATAAAAAAGGCAGAAAACAGCCAGGAGACATCGACAGGATATAGCACAGTACATAAACATCTATACACGTGCAACATAGCGTATAGATTGTAAATATATATCTATAACCGTCCATGTTGTAGGTACAAGTTTCCCTTGGTAATTTAAAGACAGCCTTGCGGCCCGTCAGCTGCCCTTCCAGTGCTCTCAGACCTCTAAACCAGTTTCGGCAATAGCCCTGCTCTCATTTGCTGCCCAACCTCTTAGCCGCACTACAACTGCACCACCCACGACGGAGAGAAAATAAGAAGGAAGGAAAAAAAAAACATGAAACCACTCACATCCTACCATCATCATGCCTCAGCCTCTGTACTGCCCTCTTGAAGATGACGGCGACACCTTTCGTCTCGTCCGGCTGCATCCTGGCGCAGAGAGTGATCCGATTGCGCTGACGCTCGTGCCAGCGCGACTGAGCCAGGGCCTCGACTATGAGGCGTTGTCGTATGTTTGGGGCCCGGCCACAGACGAGGCCGCGATCGAGGTGGACGGCGAGAGCGTTTGGATCCGCCGCAGCCTGTTTGACTTTTTTACTGTTCTGCGGAACAGCAGCGATAACGCTAATAGCAGCGGTGGCTCTCGGCTCCTCTATGCCGACGCCATCTGCATCAATCAGGCCGACGACGAAGAGCGGTCCCGGCAGGTGCGTCTAATGGGGAGCATCTACACCAACGCCACAAGAGTCCTCGCCTGGCTCGGCCCGGCCTGTCCGGAGACAGACCGGCTCTTTGGCCTGGCCGCGATCGTGTCGGCGAGCGACTTTTGTCCCGAAGATGGCGACGAGACCGGCAACAAAGGCTCGTGGCGGCCGCCGCCCGAGGCAGCTAGCGATCCGGCCGTCTGGGCGTCGTTGCAGAGCGCGCTGCGGCTGGTTATGGACCACGCCTACTGGCGGCGCGCCTGGATCGTGCAGGAGTGCCTGCTCGCGCGCGACCTGTCGTTCGTCGCCGGTGGCAGCGTCGCCGTGCCGCAGGTCTCGTGGGACCAGTTCTTAGCCGCCCACATGATGCTGCTAGACAAGAGCCCCGTCGCCCGGGGCTACACCTGGGGCTATCTGTATGACAACATCACCCGCTTCGACCATCTCGCCGGCCAGAAGGCCCAGGTGCACCAGTACCCGATCCCGCTCGCCGGCATCGTCAGTCGCTTCAGCGCGGCCGAGAGCGCCGATCCGCGCGACATGGTCTTCGCATTCTCGGCCCTGACCCAGGAGCTGCAGCCGGGTCATCCCGGCCGCCTCGTGGTCGACTACAGCCTCACCACCACGTCGCTGTACTTCCGTGCCGGCTACGCGTATCTCCTAGGCGGCGACCCGAAAGCCCGGCCACACCGGATTCTCGGCGGACTGCGCATCATGCTTAAGCTCTCGCCCCTAGAGCTGCTCGAGGCGGTCCTGGCGCTGATCGACCCTGACGAGCTGCTCAGTCCGGTCCGCTGGCTCGTGGGGTCTTGGGACGCCGAGAAGACGCCGGCGGCGGCGGACAGGACGTTTCGGGAAGAGCGCAAGACGCCTGGGCTCGTGTACATGGACTGTCACGTTGCCGACTTTGCCACCCTGGTTCGCCTCTTGGATGCGAGAGAGCAGAGTGCCAGGTAAAGCCGAGGTGGCACGGCTTGAAGCTAGCGCAGGATACTAGGCTATCTATCTATAGTTTCGCCAAGCCAGGCAAGACGGTTTTCAGTTTCTATAACAAAAGCAAATATTCGTAGTGAGGGAAGCTGGACATGTTGGTGGTAAGCACGATGGCCGAATGTAAGCCTTTTCCTCTGACGACTTCAGGCTTCATTATGGGGGAAGCCTGTGAGTGTGTAGCTTCCCCAGTAAAACATGCCGCAGAGGCGCGGGTATAGTTTCGTATTTGTGTTTTATAGCCCGCTGTCCAGTCGATATGTACGAAAGAAATTGGCGTATTAGTTGCAGTCAGTCTTTCTGCTGTCTTTTACCTTCAATTCCAAATCAACCCAACGCCTTTACTAAGGTCACGTGTTGTCCATTGCCCATCGACTCATGACGCCTCCTGGCCACCGGCTGATGCAACCGCGAAACGGCCTGTCGTCACCGATGAGGCCCGCTTTAGTGACAGCTCACTGTACCTGTCATTCGTGCGTTGGTTTTAGATAGCCGGTGCGGGGCCGCTCTGGGCCGCGTTAAGTCCAGTCAACTTGCAGCCGGCAATGGTGTGCTCACAACTGCAGCTTTTCAAGTTGGATGTGGAAGGCTGTATTTGATTTGGTCACGTCTTCCGCCCGACTGCTTTCTCGAAAATGACGTCTTCGGTCGGCGATGTAACCTAGTGTATCGGCATAGCTATATAGCTCCGGGTGGGAACGATGTCGAGAGAGATTGAGGGTAACAGAGAGAGAGAGAGAGAGAAAGAAACAAAGAAACAAAGAAACAAAGAAACAAAGGTCCTCTAGCAGCACCAGACCATATCATCTCCCATGGGCATCACCACTGCTGACCGGCCACCAGTCGACCCGGCCAAGCTCGCGGCCCTGCGTGCAAAGTATGACGAGGAGGCCAAAAAACGGCTGAGGCCGCAGGGCACCAAGCAGTTCATCCAGCTCTCTGAGGCAGAGGAAGAGCGGCTGCGCGATCTCGTGGCGGATCCGCGGGTCGACCATGATGCGCTCAACGCGCGGCCTTCGCCCATCACGGACGGTGAGACGTACCGCTACCTTGTTGTCGGTGCCGGACAGGGCGGCCTGCACTTCGCCGTGCGTCTAATCGAGGAGGGCCTAGCGCGGCCGGAGGACATCCGGCTGGTCGACGCGGGCGGCGACTTTGGCGGCACCTGGTACTGGAACCGGTTTCCGGGCCTGCACTGCGACATTGAGAGCTATGTGTACCTGCCGCTGCTGGAGGAGACGGGCTATGTGCCGAGCGCAAAATATGCGCCGGGCGACGAGATCCGGCAGCAGTCGGTCCGGGTGGCCGAGCAGTGGCAGCTGACCGATAAGGCGCTCTTCCGGGCGGACGTGACGGACCTCTCCTGGGACGACCGGGACTCGCTGTGGCGCATCGGCGCGGTCGAGGGCCGCGGGCCGCGGGAGGCGCCGATCAGGCGGCAGTTCCAGGCCGAGTACGTGTATCTGGCGGCGGGGATCCTGACGAAGCCGCAGGTGCCCAACGTGCCGGGCCTGCTGTCGTTCTCGGGGCCCATCTGGCACACGGCGCGCTGGAACTATGGCGTCTCGGGCGGCACGCCCACGGACCAGCGCCTGACCGGCCTGCGAGGCAAGCGCGTAGCTGTGGTGGGCACAGCGGCCACGGCGATCGCCGTCGTCCCCGAGGTGGCCAAATGGGCGGCTGAGCTGTTTGTGGTGCAGCGGACGCCGCCGCAGGTGTGGCCGCGCAACCAGCGGCCGACGGACCTTGACGAGTTCCGAAGCAAGATCGCCGCCAATCCAGGCTGGCAGCACGAGCGCGCCGTCAACCTCAACAAGTGGCAGAGCAACTCGACCGCGCCCGGCGAGCCGAACCTGGTCGACGACGGCTGGACGCACTCGCCCGCGTACTCGGTACTGCTCGGCACCGCCGGCCACACGGTGCTGCAGGGGCCGGGGGGCAGCTCGCCCGCGGTCATGGCCGAGCACGTCCGCTACTTCCACGAGCTCGACTACCCCACGACCGAGGCCCTGCGCGCCCGCGTCGACAGCATCGTGCGCGACCGGGCCACGGCAGACAAGCTTAAGCCCTGGTACCCGACCTGGTGCAAGCGGCCGACCTTTAGCGACGCGTACCTGCAGGCCTTCAACCGGCCCAACGTCCACCTCGTCGACACCGACGGCCGGGGCCTTGAAGCGGCCACGCCGTCCGGCATCGTCGTAGCTGAAGGAAAGGAGACTATTCCCGTCGACATCATCATCTTTGGCACCGGCTATGACGCGCCGCTCAACCGCGCCAGCCCGGCCGCCCGCACCGGCGTCGACATCCGCGGGCGCCACGGCGCCTCGCTGGACCGCGAGTGGTCCGTCAACGGCACCCAGACCGTCCTCGGCCTCGCCAGTGCCGGCTTTCCTAACCTCTTCTTTTCCGGCTCCAGCCAGGCCACCGTGACAGGCAACAACGTCTTCATGCTCGGCCTCATCGCCCGCAATGTCGCCTACATCCTCAGGACCGCCCAGCAGCAGCAGCAGAGCATCGGTCCCGGCCGCCGCGCCATAATCGAGGCCACCGGGCAAGGTCAGGCTGCCCACACCCGCGAGATCGTCAAGCGCGCGCCCTTCTTCGCTCCCCTCGCCGGCTGCACACCCGGCAACTTCAACGGCCATGGCGAGGCCCACTTCATCACCGATCCCGCCGAAAAGCTGAAGCGTGCCCAGGGCTCCATCTGGTCCCACGGCACCGTGTCCTGGAACGATTATGTCCAGAGGTGGAAAGATGCCGGCAATCTCGACGGCTTCTCCGTTACGCCAGCCCCGGCGCGCAGCTCACTGTGAGCTCCGGGAGGTAGAGAAACGCAAGCGGACAGCAGGCTAAGATTTTGCGCTCTTTTTTTTTTTAAGATGGGACGGCGCTGGGGATGGCGGCACAGGAAGGGCGAGATAATACTCCTGAGCTGTGTAGGCAGCAAGAGGAGGGACTGTTCAACGTGGTAAGACCTAGATAAAGAGTGACTCTCTGTATGTTGTGTGGCAGGTTTGAGGATCTAGCAGGCAGACTGGCAATAAACGAACTTTATTATTCATCCTCTCATGTTGCAGAAGGACAGGGAAAGAGCTGCCTGATTCACTTCATCCTTGCATAGGATTGACAACACTGTATTCTTTATACAGGAACAGGCACTACACATGCGAAAGGTTTTGACTCGGACCTTTCCGCATAGGCTCATTGCATACCCCTTCGTTCTCGCGTCGCTACATGTCCTGACACAAAGAATCGGAAACCCTTGTGGGCAGTCAGCAACGAGCAGGAACGGCAGGCCTAGAATCGCCTGGACGGGCACGGACTACGAGCTCGTGACCGGCTGCGAGCCTTGATGCTGCAGTGTAATTGTTCCGGCGAACGCCATGGTGTAGTCCGGGGTGGGGCCGATTCTGCTTGGCGAAAGTGGTCGTGCATCTTTTCCCGTTCGGGCAGGTCGGTTCCGATGATCTGCGTCCGCGGCTTGGCTGTCTTCACTTTCCGAAACGTTGTGCGGGGAAGGCCTGTGTAAGTGGCCGCTCTGACTCTGGGGTGGACGTGATGGAGGCCAGAGCGGGCTTCGCCGACCGTCTGTCCGTTGCGATGCTTTGCTACTGTGTAGGAACAGCGAGGGGGGAAAAGTATAGAAAGCGAGAGTATCCCCCGATGGTCCTTTGAATTTTGGTAACCAGACCAAGGCACCTCTGCTACCTCTTCACTTACTTTTGTCCGCACAACTGCCTATATCACCTCGCTTGCAATGGGTGCCAATCGCTGGATGGCTCGCAAGACTGCGACCTGGTCGCAGTCCTGGTACATGAGCAACACGGCTGTGCAGTACGTCTGTGCCGCTTGCGGTGCGACCTCTGGCATCTTCTTCATCATCGCCTTCGTCGTTGCCAATTTCATCCCCCCAACCCATCCGTGGTGGTCGGCAGAGCAGACGTCGGCCTTTTACCAGGAGCACACAACCCGCATCCGAGCCGGCGCTGCCATTCTCATGATCTCCGGCGGCTTCTACCTCCCCTTTTCCACTGCTATCTCTTACCAGATTCGCCGCATCCCCCGCATCCCTTGGATCATCCACCAGATGCAGCTGGCGTCGGCTGCAGCCGGCATCTGGACGTATATGCTGCCCGGCATCGTTCTCGCCATCGCATCGTTCCGCCCTGAACGGCCGGCGGAGATCACCCACGCCCTGAACGACTTTTTCGTAAGTATTCCTCGTCCCTCTTGCCACCCACTAGTGTCGTGGCTGTGCTAACCGTCACAGTGGCTTGTGGCGCTGATGCCCTGGCCAACCTTTATGGTGCAAAACTTTGCCTTTGCCTTTGCCATCATCTACGACAACCGCGAGAAGCCGCTGTTCCCGAAAGAGCTCGCTATTTTCAACATCATCATGCCCATCATCTTTGCCACCGCCACCGGAATCCACACCCAGCTCAGAGGACCGTTTGCCTACAACGGAGTCATCGCGTTCTTCATCGTCGGCTTCACCTTTGTCGTGCAGCTGGTCGTGGACGGAATCTTCTTGGGTCTCGCAGCCCGGAACGAGGAGAAGGACGGCCTGGGCGAGAAGCTCGAGGACTATGAGAACAACGCCAGCGAGAGCCTGGGTCAGTCCAGCAGCACTTAAGCGAGAAGTAGGCCAAGCTTTGGTCGATGGCTAGACTGAGTGAAGGATCGACAGGCTTGGAAGGGAAGACAGGGGTGTTGTGCAGGAAGACGGGGCAGGGTGTTGGGCAGAGAGAGACTAGATGACTAGGTCTAAGAATGCTGGGGGAAGTATGGAGAAAAGAATAATTAGTGAGGTGGCCAAGAGGGTGCTACGCTCTACATGGTCAAGAATAGTTCTAGTCTACGGGCTAGCTCTTTTAGCAGATCTGTTTTGAACTTTAAGGATGTAGTGGTGAGGGTTAATTGAATCGAAGGCGATGTTGATCATGACAATAAAGACTTCCGAAAAAAAGGACTAGCATTGGGTGAAGAAGTGGCTTCTAATCTCATCAAGGAGAGTGGTAGCTGTCACGTTGACAGGCAGATGAGCTTCACTTGCACAGACACGCCCTTTTGTCTTGGATAGTGTGGAAGCGATGGTTCTGAACAGTGGAGACTAGATCAGTGTCCAAACATAATTGATACTACTTCGCTTGTCATACTTGGCCCATCTCAGTCCATATACTCCATACAATAGAGGTAGCCTTCTGAAATTGCCAGTTCACCGCTACTTAATACGTATCATATTCCGGTTGACACAAGCAAAGCGCATGTTTGGTTCTGGTTCCAACCAAGCTGCAGACCTCAGAAATATCTCGCTGCCGAGGTCAGGTCGTATTGAAAACAAATCGCAGCTGGTTCAGTGCCGGACGATGCGACGTGACCTCAGCTGCGAGATCGGTTTTATTCTCCGTGGCCTAACGGTCTATGTGCTCGTATGATGGCATCCAGATATAAAACTTTTATGGTAATGTAGCATTTCCATTTCAAGTTCTCGTCGTCTGCCGGTGCAGACACATTCAAGACGACTCGTTGCACTTATGCAGCTCGTATGCATTACACATAGATTGCCCTTGAGTACTCGTAAACGGAGAAGCAACACGTCCGAGAATCAAGAATCATCTCGTCCGCGTCGCGTACCATTTCCACCCGTGATTACTCGTCCCGGGACTCTCTCCATCACGTAGGCTACCAGCTGCGGCCGTTTGCTCCGCCAACTAGTCTGAATGTCTCGTACGTATTACATTTGTACTGATACAGTACACACTCTGCATTGTTTGTGGTTGTGTTTAGTGTGTCTCCAAAGCTGTTAAGTCATGTTGCATATGAGTATGCAATCACAATCTGTTTTAGACATTTCTAGAAAACCCATCTTCATTCATTAACCAGGCCTAGATATTGTAACTAAACGCACCAACGCCGCCGTCCAACATGTTGCGCATAACTATTGATGCATCGACTCGGTATCCGCTAGCCGGCCTCGGTTATAGTGCTGATTCTGTGTTGTCGATAAATCCGATCGTGACCAGAGTTAGGGCTGCAGAGAACGTCGCATCCAGATCGAAATAACTGAAACGCGCTGCATAAGAGACACGGTTAGAAGTACAGCTGAGTGCATCTGGAAGATGTCGAAATGGAAGACAAACCGATCTGCTCTTTCTTTTGCAATCTATGTAGGATACATAGACTCTTGGTTGTTGATTCTGCATAAGTATAGCAAAGGCGGCTAATTACTGGTGTCGCCATTGGAAAGGACTGCCCCTCCAATGAAGCCACGATGACGTGAAGGAGGACCGGTCTCACACAGAGTATGATGGCCTAAATCTCGTGAGTAGGTAAAGGTCAGAAGACAAGACGCTTGATTCTAGCTCTGGATTATCATCATGTACAAGGACTCGCCAGTTGTTATTAAAATCACAGTCGAGCTGTAGAAAGCCATGGCATGTCTGCCGGTACCGACTTTCTAGTTCCGTAGAGGCGAAACAAGATGCCTTGTACGTTACAGACAAGCTCCAGCTGCGAGACAGTGGTATTTCCACAGAATGCTTCAAATGCTGTGTTAGTAGAGGCATCTCGGGGACGTGAGGACTGTGAAATGTTGAGAGTCAAATAGACTGAACAATCTACACCTACTAGTCACGATGTACCCGTGACACGGGCAGTCTTGACGTTGCTGGAAATTGCATCAGGTGGAAGAAATCCTGGTGCTAGTAAAACAAGCTCTGTAGTGATTTGCCGATCATCTGCTACCGAAGGCAGACTAAGTTCAGCGGGAAAGCGCCTGTCGAGAGTTTGTTAGAGGAGGAAGCCGTCGGAGAGCTTCTTTAAAATAGACGGCCCAGGAAAAGGCTTATACGACTGTGTATCAAAGTCCGTGAGCTTCCCCATAGCCATGACCAGGAGATACTCGGCGAGCCACACGGTCTTAATTTGGGCATTGCTGGGCGCTCAATCTCGAAACAGCAGCGTCATGGTATCCATGAATGTTCTGGGAACAACAAAGTGCTAGCTCACGCCCGTGTGAAAGAGAGACAGATTGAAGAGACGGTACCTGCCTTCTCCACCTCGACGGTACTGGTGGCACAATGTCGCGGGTCATGCTCGGTGTGGCTGTCTAACAAGGATCGAACACGCAACTCGAATTCTGGTCCCGTTGTTCATTCTGTTGAAGCTGAACTCTGTTAAGATATGCAGCTGCGGAGGGTCAAAGGACCAAACATACCCATACAATTGCTGGTTGGAAATAATGCATCCTGGCCTTCTTCCTTGACGAAGTGAGCAAGGATGAAACTTCGGGACACCGTCCAACTTCTCGAGGCGACTGTCCGTCCGATGGCGATGTTGGCGTCGTTGAAGTGTTCTACGATCATGCACAAGAGAAGAAACTTGTCTACAAAGTTGATCTTTGTCTCATGTCATTGCTTGGGCCATTGTATCTAATGTCATTCTTGGGTACGCTTGCATTTGATCTGACGCAGATCAGCTCACGTGGCATGCACGGTCAGCAGTGGATGCATATCACCGAGGGGCTCATATCCTTTGCCCTCGCCCCTATCACACTCTTCTGGCTACCCAACTCCATCTCAGAAGCCAGATGACTCACGGCAGAAGAGAAGGCGATCATGGCTCACCGCCTGCAGCAGAACAGGGGGGCCTACAATGAAAAAGAAAAGTTCACCAGGGGAGAGGTGCGGCGAGCTTTGAAGGACTGGAAGGTGTACATGCAGGGAGTCAGTCACTTTGGAATCATCACTACGCTCTATGCCATCACGACTTCATGCCCAAGACCATCAACGGGATGGGCTTCTCCACCAAGGTCGAGTCCCAGCTGTTGACCGTGCCGGTCTTCTTCGTGGCGGGACTGTCAATTTATCTCTTGGCCCGGATGTCCCATCGGATGAAGAATAACTCGAGAATGTGTCCGTCTTGATGTGCCCTTCTATTCTTCTGGGTCATACAGCAGTGCAGGCTTGGCGTATTTGTCTACCTTGTTCACAGCCTCCTTCTTCAGCATGCGTGCAAACAGCTTGTCGTACTCGGGGTACTCCTTGGCCATGTCGATCTTCTGCTTGAGCCCTCAGAGAAAAAAAATGATCAGGTTGAAGTCGACAATAGTCTCAGGATCGCCGACGGGGAAATCCCGCAATTTCAGCCTCTTGTCGATGATGGCGAAGCACTCCTTGACGAACTCTAGGCCCTTGGCCCGGATGGCCGGATGGAACGACTCATCGTCGGCGTACCGTTCTGGGCGGAACAGTGCACCAAATCCGCGACCGCGCAGTGTGCCTGCAATCCAGGCTGCCCATTCGAGCTCCCATGCCTGCTCCAAGATGTCGTCGCCCAGCAACTTCTTCTCGGGGACCAGGTTGGCGATGTAGGTGAGAATGGCCGGCATCTCAGTGATGGCCTGGCCATCGGCGGCGAGGCAGGGCACGTAGCCCATGTGGTGGATCTTGAGGTACTTTTCGCGGTCGAGCGTGCCGTCAACAGATTCGATCCCGTTGGGGCCCATTCTCATGTGCACTTCCTTGTACTGGAGGCCAAGATCTTCGAGAAGACAACGGACAACAGTGGAGCACGCATGCTTTACATGGTAGAGAGTGAGTTCCGGCGCCATGAGTAGTATTGACGGTGTTGTGGTGACGGAAGTGTCAGTTTGGAAAGTTGCTGGAAGATATTCAAGAATAATTGATAGATCTTTATAGCTAACGAGGTGCAGCTGAACACTGAGTGTGCAGGTACACGGTCATGCCCTTCGTGCTATATGGCAAACTGATATCCATTCACATCCGACATCGCGATTGACTTGACCAAGCTTTGACATGCTTACCAATTAAGACAACGGTAGTGAGGGGCTTGAGGAGCAAACTTACCACTAAGCAATGCCGAAGCTGCCGTCCCCTTGCGCAAAGATGCAGATACGGCAGCGACGGCGCCTTCCTGTTACGATCAAGGTTTGCTCCAGGTGGGCCGTGCCGACGATGCTTTCGTCAGATCACCCTCAGCAACGGTTTCCTGTATTGTCGTGAAAAGGTGCGGAATACTGGAAAGTCTTCCTGTCGTATCGTCATAGCCTTCTGGCTTCTGGGTTCATCCGCAATGCTGGAATAGTCATGTGCTGTGCAGGAATAAAAGCAAAAACGCGGGATTCTGTCAACAACAATAATAATTTCTGTGGTGTAAAATGTGTTGAAAGCTATGAAATGACACCAAAGGTCCGTATTTATTTCCATCACACCGCACGTGATCCTGGGATTAGGGACGGGGCGTATCATTTCCTGTGCGCCGGAGTGACCGTCAACGGCATCCGCAAGATGCACATCGAGCGGTCTGTGTGCGGATCACTGCGGCCACGCCCCCTCTCCATACAGAAAAGTACAGCCTTAAAACGGTTAGATCCACATGAACCGCGCCCGTAAAAGTGGGCTATGACACTTTATGTGGAGAAAGCGAAATTGCCTAACCGGCGCTAACATCGCCTTAGGCATAAGCATATATATATATGAGTTCCCCAGGTCAAGCAGCGCCAAACGGAGAACTTTAGGTCAAACAATAAAACAACCAGCATGTACCAAGTTTTCTTTTGCCTTTTTCTTTCGCTCTTACTCTTTGTTAAACCGACAGAGCCACATCTGGCCAACATGGATGACAGCCATATCTTTCGACTCTCCCAGCCTCTGCCGGTGGGCCAGCTGCCGAGAGAGGTCTCAGCGCATGTCTTCCAGGTCGACGAGCAGACGCATGCTGTCGGCGTGCACCAACTGAAAGACACGCAGCTGCCTACGAGCCAGACGTACGACGCACTGCGCGCAGAAGTATTCGACGCGGCCTCTGAACTGGGCTTCGGTCCGCCACAGACAGCGCTTCTCTTATTCGACTTTGCTGAGCCGGTGCGCAACGGCTTCCGACAGCTGACAGACTTCTGCCGGGGCCGCCTGGCATCGTCGTTGCCTTCGTCGTCCCCGACAGTCCAAAGCTTGGGCACGTCCATCCAGGCTTCGACGGGCGTGTCGTTCTTGCAGACGCCCAGCATCCGCGACGTGCTGCTGTTTCTCGCCGTCAACGCGCGCCAGATCCCGTCGAGGCGCACTCCGCAGCTGGCCGAGACGCTGGTATCGCTGGCCAGCATGGGTCCTCCGTCACACGAGGGAGCCACGCATGCCCTGCGCTCTTTCATCCATGACCCTCAATACGGCGAGGAATTCCAGTTCCCGCAGGCTGAAGTAGCCCTGATCCGGAACCACTGGCGCCCGGCCACGACACGGTGCACGTTCGGCTCGCTCTTCCACTGGACCGAAGCGGACTTTGCCAACGGCGACGAGGGACGCAAGCTGGAGCAGGGAACTGCGAGTCTGCTGCGGACACTCGTGGATACTGGGTTTGTGCGCATGCCATTGGCTGGGACGGCAGACGAGAACAAGAGCGAGGCCATACAAGAGAAGAAAGAAGTTGCGAAACCCGAGACCACGCCAGCAGGTGTTCGTGGACTGCGGGGAAAGTTCGAGGCTCTGGCCAGGAAAGGATTCGGGCAGGTGCCCATCCCCAAGTATGTATCCGCGGCCGAGAAGAAGCGACAGGCCGAAGCGGCGGCGGCGGCGGAGGCAGAGTGGCGAGTCCAAGACAACACGCGCCAGCTGTTGGAACGAGCCGCCAAAGAGGGTAGTGTGCGTGTGCTGAAGCAGATTGTGGGTCCCGACGGCATCTTCCCGGCGGCCCAGCTGCCCGAGCAGGCCAGAGCCCGCCTCCTGCTGGGCACGGTGGAGGTAGCGACGCACGGGACACAGGACAGCAATCCGGAGCGGGACAGCAAGCTGGCCTACCTGCTGGACGATGTCAAGAACGGCGGCGTTGGCATCGATCCCAGCGTCGCGGCGAAGAGTACGGTGGGAAGCGATCGATCCGCGGGATTCACGCAGACGGCGCTGCACATTGCCATGCACATCGGGGACACGCAAGCCGTCGACCTGCTGCTGCAGTATGGAGCAAGAAGCGACATCCGGGACGAGAGGGGCCGTCTTCCCAGCGAGAGGAGCTTGCCCAAGAAGAAGATTTAGGGCGGGGAAAGAGGAAGGGAGAAAGAAGAGAGTTGTCTATTCCTTGTCTTGTCTTTTATATTTATCTTTGAACGCACGAATATAAATGCACAATTTAATGTATAGATAAAGACTAAATATCCGAGAAGAATCGTCAAGGAACCATAGGATGCTTTATACAGAATCATAGCAAGAATCACCCTGAGGTCGCCGTGGCTGTGGCGGAAGACACAGAGGTCGTGGCAGTAGCTGTGGCTGTGGCCGTGGCAGTAGCTGTGGCCGTGGCAGTGAATGTTGCCGGCGTGGTGTAGGTCGGCTTAAAGCCCGGAATGGACACGCAGTATTCGTAGTGCTCGTAGAGGCCCGTGCAGTTGCTCTTGACAGACGGGTTCCAGGCGACGAAGCGGGCGTGGCTCAGCCCAAAGTCGGTCTCGAGCTCCTGGCACGGCTTGGTCGTCCAGTCGGTGTTGTTGGCCAGCGCCCACTTGTTGCATGTCGAGATCTCGCCGCTGGGCCGGAAGCCGTAGACGGACACGCAGTACGGCGTCGACAGCGAGAACGTGCTGCAGTCTGAGCCCACGCTCGGGTTCCACAGCGCAAACTGGTCCGCGTCGACGCCGTTGATGTTGGCAAACTGCGAGCACGTGTAGCCGGGCATCGGCATGGCCCACTGGTCGCAGGCGTCCGTAACGTTGACGGACGAGGCGTAGGCGACCACGCAGTAGCGGTAGCGGTTGTCCAGCGCGCAGTTGCCGCTGGCCAGCGACCCGTTCAGCGACGGGTTCCACTCGACGAGGTCGTCCATCGTGACGTTGTACATCACCGCGGCGTCCTCGCACGACGACGTCGTGTTGCCCTGCAGCCGGTCCGTCAGCAGAGGCGGCTGCTCGTAGTGGTAGCAGTCGAGCCGGGTGTCGTTGGCGATGGGCGCGATGGTGGCCTGGGGCACGGCGGTGGCGTTGCCGCCCGTGCTCGTCGCCGTCGCCGTGGCCGAGACGGCCGGGAAGGACGCGAACGGGGTCCAGTCGGTCGCTGTCGTGGCCGTGCTGCTGGTGTCGGTCGCGGAGGCAGCATCCGTTGTGGTCACCGGATTCACGCGGCCTCCCGGCACGCTGACGCACAGCTCGAAGCCGACGAGCGAGCCGATGTTGTTGCAGTCAAAGCCGACCTCCTGGTTCCACGACACGACCTGAGGCACCGTGATGTCGTCGCCGGCCAGCTTGGCCAGCGTCCTGCACGTCTCGTTGGCCTGCACCGTGTGGACGGTGCACTTCCGGGCCGAGGGGATGCACAGGCTGCCGTTCGTGGGGAAGTCGTAGCAGTACGAGGCGAGGCCGTTGGCCGCCAGCAGCTGGAAGGTGTCGATGTTCTGGCTCTTCGACACCGAGTGGCAGTCGTCGCCGGCCTGGACGGCATAGGTGTCGCCGGCACAGGTCGGCGTAGCTGAGCCAGAAGTGGTGGTGGTGGTGGTGGTGGCTGTGCTGCTTGCGTTTGTCGCGGCTGGGAGGACCCAGGTCGTGGGTGTCGGCGTGATCAGCGAGATGTTGGTGGCGCCGCAGGCCGACGTGATGGTCGACCACAGCGACGCCTGGTCCGTGTTCGAGGCCAGCGGCATCTCCAGCCGCGTGGCCACGAGCGAGAGGTAGCACGGGCTGCAGATGTAGGACGGCTGCGGCGAGGCCGTGACGTTCTGGTTGCTCGCGTCGACGCCGGCCTGGTTGCGGGCTTCGGCATTGCAAAACGTGCTGCTGTTGCTGCCGCTCGTCACGCATGCTTCGCTGTACAGCTCCGAGAAGTACTCGGCGTACAGGGAGGGCAGCACCCGGCTTCCGTTGTCCTCCACAATCCGCTGCGTCCCGCACGCGCCGTTGATGCGCCGCAGCCAGGTCGACAGGCTGGTCTTGCAGGTGCTGGTGCACGTCGTGGCCAGCCAGTCGTCTGTGTACCACCACAGCCGGCTCAGGCCGTAGCGTGAGGTGTCTACCAGTCTCGGACTGCAGGAGACGGCCTGGTTGATCACGCTCAGGCACGTCGACGACAGGTCCGGGTAGTCGGTTGCTGTCCAGTTGAGCAGCTGAACCGTTTCTGCCTGCACGGCCACTAGGCAGGGCAGCAAAAGGCGCAAACGCAATTTCATGGCCAAAGAGTGAAACGAGTGGGAGTGCCGTGAATGGAAGTTAAGAAGTAAAGAAGTAAAGAAGTAAACGAAGGGCTGAAGGAATCGAAGAACGAAGAAACGAATGTGTAAGTGCGTGAGCGAGCGAGTGAAACAAGAGAGTGTGTGAACAGCAGGAGCGCCTGGAGTGAGTGAAGACTGCTCAAGAGTTAAAGAGCGTGAAGGCAGAAACCAAGGAGGAATCCTTCCTCGATAGAACAGAGACCGAGAGTGGCGATGCCCGAATACCCCAAAAGAAGGCAATGACGGGAGAAGCAGAAGGAACAAAAGGTAACTGGCCATTCTCATGACTGAACACATCGGGCGTTTGCCGCTCTTCCAACCCGCCAGATCCTTGTCTCTTCTCTCTATGTGTGAACAAGTTATCTGATGCATACAGTGCGGGATCGCACATGATACAAGGATACGAGTGATAATCCTTGTCGTTTCGGCGGTGGGGCTCTCCACAGAAACGCAACCTTCCGCATTGGGTACCTTACTGCGAGTCCCACGGGAAAAAGCAAGAGCAGAAAAAAGCGCATCTACTACTCCGTACGTCGTATGTACATAGTATGACGGAGCCGCCCACGAGAGAAATAGCGGGAAATGCACAAGAAATGAGTTAGGCTAAAAAGTGGGGAAATATCGGGATCATCAGTAATAGGTGCATCCTTTTCCAAGAACATTGGACGAAACAGGTAAGGCAGGCGTGAGGATTCATTGCCACAGTGAGCATGGAAGCCGTCCGCAGTCTGGCAATAGTTCGCCTAGCGATAGTCTGGCAACACGCAGATAAAAGGTCGGGCATAGGACCGAGCCTGCCTTATTGCGTACTTTGACCAGTCGTTTTGCAGTCCTATCCTTTTTGTGTCTCAATTTTAGCTCTGCTGCTTCCAAGAACCTGAGCACAATGAAGATCTCTTCTTGTATGGGTATTGCCAGTATGGCACTTGTGCAGGGAGCACTGGCCTACACGGTCGATCCGCCCTCGACAGCCCCCAGCGACACCATCCAGGACTGCACCAACTGGGCGGTTTCCACGTCCTCGGATACGTGTGACTCGCTGGCCAGTGACAATGGCATCACCAACGATCAATTGACCACGTACAACCCCTCTCTGGCGAATGGCTGCAGTATTATCGTCGGGGACTCGTACTGCGTGGAGCAGAACTGGGGCGTTCCCCCCGAGACCACCAGCTCGAGCACCACGGCAAAGCCTTCGTCGACGGGCAACGGCATCACCACCCCGACACCCACCCAGACGGGCATGGTCTCGTCATGCAACTCGTTCCACAAAGTGGTGGCGGGTGACACCTGCTATGACATTGCCGCTGCTGCTGGTGTTGCGCTGGCCGACTTTTACGCCTGGAACCCGGCGGTCGGGTCGAGCTGTGCATCCCTGCAGACAGACACGTACGTCTGCGTGGGCATCATCGGCGGGTCGACGGCGACGACGACGGCGACCACCACGACGGCTACGACGACGACGGCCACGAACGGAGTCACCACGCCGTCACCGACGCAGTCCGGCATGACGAGCAGCTGCAACAAGTTCCATGAGGTCGTCTCCGGCGACGGCTGCCAGGCCATCGCGGACACCAACAGCATCAGCCTTGCCGACTTCTATGCCTGGAACCCGGCCGTGGGCGACAGCTGTGCCTCGCTGTGGTCTGGCTACTACGTCTGCGTGGGCATCATTGGCGGCACCACCACCAGCAAGTCTGTGACGTCGACCACATCGACAGCCACAACGACCACAACGGGCAACGGCGTGACGACGCCGACGCCCACACAGTCCGGCATGGCCGCCGACTGCGACGGCTTCTACCAGGTCGTCTCCGGCGACGGCTGCCAGGCCATCGCCGACAAGTATAGCATCAGCCTCGCCAACTTCTATGCGTGGAACCCGGCGGTGGGCGACACCTGCGCGTCGCTCTGGGCAGGCTACTACTACTGCGTGCACAAGATCGGCCAGGCAACAGTCACGTCGACGACGACAACAAAGCCGACGACGACGACGACGACGACGGGCAACGGCGTCAGCACGCCCACACCCACCCAGACGGGCATGGTCAGCAACTGCAAGACCTTCCACAAGGTGGTGTCGGGCGACACCTGCTACGACATTGCTGCGGCTGCCGGGATCACGCTGGCCAACTTTTATGCCTGGAACCCGGCGGTGGGCACGTCCTGCTCTTCGCTGTGGGCTGCCTACTATGTATGCATTGGGACGCTCTAAGCGGGATGAGCAACACGGCTTAATCTTTAGTTCGGTGGTAGTTTCAGTGTGGTATTTTCAATCACCTGTGCATGAAGCCACAACGGGATTCAGCATGCACACAACGTCGTTGCCGGTTCATACGCGAACATGTACATGTGTGGTGGAAATAAGATAAATACGGTTAATTGCGGTGCAGCGCTAGGGTAAAAATGGGCTAGCAGAAAGCGGGATGTAAATGCAGGGGCCAGAAAAAAAGGTTAGCGGTGCGCGTAATGGGCGTTACCCCACATTTTGCGTGATTTTCGGATTTAAGGGGTGCCTATGTCGAATGATTAGCCCTAAATGCGCGTGTATGTATTGTTGTGGGAGGGTACCTCCACTGCATGTAGACAGAGCCGAAAACCTCACTAAATAGGTAGTCTAGCGCGGCTTGTTACATAATGTATAAGTACCTATGCATACCTTTACACTAGTCCTTGTAATTTATCTTTCAATAGCCTACACCTTTAAAGTACATTTTAGGGTCTTAAAAGGAATTACAATACGAGCTTATCTACTTTCCGTGCCACGTTGTACTAGGTTTAACGGAATGTTAATTTAGGCCCCCTTAAGTCTTTTAGTAGTCCCTTTACACAGTACTAAATCTGAGAAAAATGGGTTAATGTTTAGGAAGTTTGTATTGCCCTACTTCGTACTCCGTATGATCGAATGGATCATTGTTTTGGAATGACATGAGCGGGAGGCCCGGCCCCCTCCCGGTACCCTCAGCGGGAATCCCAAAGTCTCGGTTGGCCGTAATACGAGTAGTTAGTTAGACTTACACGCGCCTGCTACAGAGGGTGTCGATGCAGTGATGCACCTAGCAGAGACCCCGCAGGGATCCGCTGGGCTGGCCACCCGCAGGATGCGATATTAGCCAATTGGATTAATAGGACCTTCGGAGGCCCTGTCACATAAACTAGCGCCCTCCACTCGCTGTGATATGAAAGACGAGAATCTGTTCTTGTCATTTATCGGTTACCTCCATCCACCTCTATACTACTTGTACCCTGTGACTTCTGATTTCTATGTTATCCTCTACCTAGCTCTGGTACCAACCTACCAACCATTGTGGTGGTCCATTGTTCAGCATCCAACCTAATATGTGCGATACGCCGTGGTGGGATGGCTAGTGGACACACATGGTCAAAACGTATGTAGTATGCAGCGTGCAATATGAATGCTACGTAGGATGCAAGGCACAGCAGCTTCACGGGAAATATCGTCGGACATGTGAACCATTTCACATCTCCTCCCAAATGTCAATGGAACCAGGGTCGTGCCTCGTACGAGAAGCAAAAATGGAGGAGCGCATGAGCGTGATTCTCGTCCGAGAAATAGCCGATAGAGCCAACCACATTCAGCGGGTCATCCGCGTACAAGGTCCGGCCGCCTCGGCTATCTTTGATTGTCGATACGCCGCAGTTCCTTCATCGCATTGCCTTCTTTTTACACTCATTCTCTTTACTCCACTTCCATAGCCGCAGTGGACTGCGAAGCGGCTCGCCTTCCTTCCTCCACCAGCACACACTCCTGGACAATTGCTCCTGGCATTTCCCTACTCCATCTTTCCCCTCGTTTTCCCAAGGAGCCCATCACTGCCACAACTACAACTGGTATCACCATCACCAAACCAAGCCAAACCAACCAACAACGATGAAGCTCCTTCTTCTGGCGGCCAGCTTCCTGCTGGCCGCTTCAGAAGCTCGAAACTTTGGCCCTCCTTCACAGTCCGCTCGCAATCTGTCCTTCAAGGCGCCGGCGGTGTCGATGAGTGGCCATCTGGGCAAGCGTGTCCAAGAGGGAGGGGACGTCCGGACGGACGTGCTCACCGACCCGGACCTGGTCGGCGAGGACTTTTCTTGGCTCGATCCCATGGTGCAGAGCCAGCTTTGGGGCGCAGCCAAGGGCGGCGAGAAGGCGACGCTGCAGCAGCTGGCGAAGCGGAAGCCTGCGCGCATCGGCTCGGCGCTGTTCCAGCCTGACTGTCTGGGCTGTATCAAGTCGGGCGTGGGCCTGGATCTCGACATCAACCAATTGACCTGGCAGGACATGCAGAGCCGCATGAAGTCGGGCGTGCGCACGCAGATGCGTGACAGCTGCATCTTCTACACGGGCCTGCCGGACGCGGACAAGAAGTCCCTCTCGGTTTCGACGGCCTCTATATATTTTGGCACACTTTGGACTGACATCAAAGATCAGAGCCGCGCCGCCACGGAGTTTGCCTGCAAGCATAACATAGTATCGATATGGATGCTGTGGCCGGGCAAGAACGAGAACGACGATGGGAGCAGCACGAGCAAGCTGAAGCGCAACTACTACGAGCTGCGGGCCGGCAGCTGGCTGGATGAGATCGACTTTAGCCATGACGCAGACGCGAGTTCCAAATCCGTGGCGCTCCGGGCCAAGTACTTCCGGGCCATGAGCCAAGCCGTGGCCGAGTCGTGCAGCGGAAAGGTCTATGTCATGGCCGTGCAGCTCAAAACAATGGGCGTTTACAAAGGCATCTGGCCCGACGTAGAGTACCCAGCCCTGCTGCGGCTCCAGATGATGGGTACCGTCACCGACCTCATCGGCATCGACTCACAAGACCCCTCCAAGCAGTACCTCATGAACTTCGCCGCAGGCGCCCCGACCGTCAACAAACAGATCACGGCTAGCGATTCCGGCTTTTTGAGCCGCCGCGATTTGATGGACCACGGCTGGCTGGAGGACGACAACGACGACTCATTCAATGCAACCATCAAGCTGGCCAAGCGGGATACGTGCACCGCAAACCTCGGCTACTCAGATGCGTCTCCGGAGGATTGGTTCGGTTAAGTTATGAGTCAGCCATCAATGGCTGGGAAGAGAACATCGTGTACAATAGAAGATCGGGAGCATTTTTTTCTGTATTGATATCTATGTAGTAAAAGGAACAGCCAATGGTCTGCATGCTTGCATGCATGCGTGGTCCGTGTTGAGCAGATCAAGTCCGTTGAGAAGAGATTGCGGAAGAGGCAAGCCACAACTGGTCGCCCGCAACTAGCTGCATGTTGTGAGAGGAAAAATGAAAAGTGAAAACAAAAGGCCTCATCGTCATAAAATACCCCTACGGAAGATATGGTAGCAATGAAATCCAATTCTGCAAAGTGCGGGTATTTTCTTGAGTAGGGACGAAAGGATGTGGCATTGCAAGGATTGTTCAGACGAGTCGGAAGGAGGTGTTTGGTAGGATGGAAAGGGGGGGAAGAGGAAGCAGCAGGTGATGTGATGGTACGTCGCCAATTGTATCGCGTGCCGCCGGGGGTTGAGGAAGGAGACAAGGTTAGAATATCTTGGTGAAGCCATTAAAGGAAAAAGGGGGAAAAGATAACAAGCACACTCATTCCCTTCTTTAGATGCCAAGATGCCAAGACATAAGGCAAGAACAGAAATTGGAAGTAGTATGTGGCTTTCAGGGCGTGCACACGGCCGAGTGATGGGTCGTACTAGACGTGGGGTAGGCGTACTCGTATCGCAGAATCGTGTAATAATATTGTACTTATGTAAGTTAAAGTATCTACACCGTAAATCTATGTGTGTACTATGTATTTCGCACATTGCGCCGTCTTCTCTACATAAGAAATCACCTACACATCCTATTACTTAATAAGATATTATCAGCAACAGGTTATTACATCGCAGTCTTGCACTATAGGCTCTACAGGGTTAAATAGGTAGCTGTATCAGACTAGAAAAAGATACCTTTTAGGGTTTTATTAGGTTTTTACTAGGGTTGTTCTCCACTTTTCTGCCTTTTGACTAACTAGAGCTTAGTATTCGAGCTCTAGTTAGACAGGCCACAGTGTGCGATATTCCAGAGCTGACAGATATTTATCACTATACTCCGTAATACTCATACATAACCTTATCCAGCTACTTCTTACTCGTACCTGAGAGGAACAGATCTCGGGCCGAAAATGAAAGCACGCTTATCCTTAAAAATCGGAGCGGAGATTGGCACTTGGCAGCCAGCCGCTGTTTTGTCGCACTGTAAGGTACCTGGGCAACGTGGAGCCATAACCATGATCCTTGTTCAGCCTATTGAGGCAATTACACTTGTTGATCTATATGCAGGAAACCACTAGCACTACTTCTCGTATGTACTCGTACTACTACAGCAAACATGGGACTGGCATTATCATGTGTGCGCAGGAAAAGGCGAGGAGGAGCGTGGATGATGTGGTACTCGTAGGTGGAGGAGGAGAATGGACGGCTGAAGGATTCTCCCAGGCTGTTTGCTCTTCCTCTTCTCGCCTCTCTTTTCTTATGCTTCTTTTGCTTCTTTCTTTCCCCATGGTGCCGTCCCTCGTTTCTCCTCTCATCGCCGGCCATTCGTTCTTTTGGGCTCCAGTGGTGCGTTCAGTCACCACTGGACATTGGCATACCCTTTTTTTGTTTTTTTTCTCTGCTGTTCACTCTATTTTTGACCTCACGCTTTTACAAGTCGCCCCTTCCTCTTTAGTAGCAAATATCAGTTGCAAATATGGCAGCTACACGTTCCCTAGCGCTTTCCCTACTTCTCTCTCTCACTTTACTTTCCTTTGCACTGTTCCAGGTTCAAGCAGTCCAGCCGGACCTGGCAGGCATTTCCAACAATCCTAGCCCCTTTGGACTGCAGCGACGGCAGGGCAGCACCTGTTCGGAAGACACACCGTGTGCGGGCGGCGAGTGCTGCAACGGCGAGACAGGGTTTTGCGGCATCGACGCGGACCACTGTGACCCGGGCGTGTGTGTGTCGAACTGCGATGCCACGGCAGAATGCGGGCAATATGCCAGTCCGGCGGGCAAGACGTGTCCGCTGAACGTGTGCTGCGGCGAATGGGGCTACTGCGGCATGACGGCAGACTTCTGCAACGACAAGTGCCAGAGCAACTGCGACCAGCCCGCGGCGACGAAGCTGAGCAACGGCAACGTCACGGCGCTGGTGATCGGCTAC
The DNA here is from genome assembly GCA_000806385.1 of Leptographium procerum. Taxonomy (NCBI): domain Eukaryota; kingdom Fungi; phylum Ascomycota; class Sordariomycetes; order Ophiostomatales; family Ophiostomataceae; genus Leptographium; species Leptographium procerum. The sequence goes on along the minus strand of JRUC01000082.1, from coordinate 23,459 downwards.
GTCGAGGCGTGGAACCTGCAGCTGAACCCCAACGTGGGCTGTGCATACCGCAGCTTCGACTGGATCCCCGTGGACTCGGTCAGCCACCTCAATGTGGCCTTTGGGTACATCCAGCCGTCGTCCTTCACGATTGCCCCGATGCCGGACGTGCACATCGAGACGTTCAAGAACCTGACAGCCCTGAAACAAAAGGCGCCTGGGCTGCAGATCTGGCTCTCGCTCGGCGGGTGGACGTACAGCGACAACGACACGGACACCCAGCCGGTGTGGGGCGACGTGGCGCGGACGGCGGCGTCGCGGACCAAGTTTGCCGGCAATCTGGTCAGCTTCCTGACGGAGTGGGGCTTTGATGGAGTCGACCTGGACTGGGAGTACCCCGGGGCACCCGACCGCGGTGGCAAGACGGCGGACACGCAACACTACGTGGACCTGGTCAAGACGCTGCGCGACACGTTCGACAGCCAGGTGTCGGCCAAGCCGCTGGGGCTGTCGTTCACCGCGCCGACGTCGTACTGGTACATGCGCTGGTTTGACGTCGGCAACATGACCCAGCACGTCGACTGGATGAACCTGATGACGTACGACCTGCACGGCTCCTGGGACTCGCCGGAAGACCAGATCGGCTCGTATGTGTATGCGCACACGAACATGACCGAGATCACCAGCGCGCTGGACCTTTTGTGGCGCAATGACGTGCCCGCCAACAAGGTCAACCTGGGTGTCGGCTTTTATGGGCGGTCCTACACGCTGGCGGATCCGAGCTGCCGGACAGCGGGCTGTCCGTTTTCGGCGGCGGGCAAGAAGGGCCCCTGCACGAAGACGGAGGGCATTCTGTCGTACCAGGAGCTGACGTCAATCCGCGACACGAAAAAGGTCAGCGTGAAGACGGACAAGGACGCGCAGATTGTGTACTTTACCTACGACAACGACCAGTGGGTGTCGTACGACGACCACGACACGCTGCTGGCGAAGCAGAAGTACGCCAACGAGAAGGGGCTGCTGGGCCTGTTCATCTGGGCGCTGGACCAGGACGACCAGTACCACACGGCGCTGAACGCGCTGACCGGAGGGCTGGGCAAGTTCGCGGCGCAGAACGGCGTGGGCAGCTACTCGACGTGGTCGGGGACGACGTCGTCATGCTACATTAGCGACTGCGCGGAGAGTCCGACGTGCTCGAAGACGGGGACGTCGCGGGTGGGCAGCCCGGTGAAGTGCGGCAAAGGCCGGTACCAGCAGGTGTGCTGTCCGCTGGACAACATGCCGGACTCGACCAAGTGCGAGTGGAACGAGGGCAAGACGCTATATCTGCACGGCGACAGCTGCAACTCGGCCAAGTGCCCCGACGGCACGCTCGAGGTGGTGGACAACAAGGATTACGTGCTCGACGGAGGCTACGGCACGTGTCTGGACAGCGGCACGGCCAAGTTCTGCTGCCAGACGGAGATCACGGGCAAGGATGTGTGCGACTTTGATCCGAAGCGGTGTGCGCTGCTGAGCGACATCGAGGGCGGCGCCGGCGTGTGTCCGAACGGACAGCAGGTAGCCGGATACTCGGCAGGCAACTGCAACACCGAGGCCGATTTTTGGGCGCCGTGGTGCTGCTCGGACGAGGCAGACACGTCGGGGTGCTACTGGGCGCCGGGCGACGACGTGGACGACGACCCCAAGGACTGTGCGAACACGGTGGAGTGCCGCAACGACGAGGTGCTGCTGGGGTTGGACTATCTGGGTGGCGGACGCTCAGACTGCCAGTATCGCGGGCCACAGGTCTGCATTCTCAACGCGATCAACCCGATGTGCGCGCAGGACCCGAACGTGTACACGACCCAGCGGGCCTTCTGCTGTCCGGCCGGCGCGCTCAACGTCAAGATCAGCACGGTGCCGGTGCCGCTGGCCAACTTGTTCCCGCAGAAGCCGCCAGACACGAACGAGAACAGCTGGCAGGTGGACATTGACGACATCGACGGCAGCGGCAGCTCGGGCGATGACTTTGACGACGCAGACACCAACGCGTTTGGCTGGCACATCATCTCGGGGCCGGACGACGCCACGACGTCGCTGGACCGGCGAGACGGCTCGCACTGGGCGCTGGTTGGCTGCGACAACGACTCGCATCTGCGACGACGGACGGTGCAGGCCGTGTGCACGAACCAGACGGAGCACAGCAACTGCGGAGACATCTTCAGGGGAGGCGTGGCCACGACCGTGGTCAAGATGCCTCGCGGCTGCGGTGCAGGCAAGTACGCGGTGGCCGTCAGCATGGAGCGGGCGACGAGCGTGTCGAAAGAGGCCAAGAAGCTGGTCAAGCGGCTGGCCAAGCGGCTGGCCACGCGGCTGGCCACGCGTGGAGACGGAGCCGCTGCGAGCGAAGAAGATGCCGTGTACGACTTCACGTTCGACTACGACTATGAGCCGGTGACCAAGCGGGCAGACGCGTCAGACATGCTGCTGCGCATCGACTACTCGGACGACCCGGGGTACTGGGGCACGGTGGTGTCACTGGCGGCAACGGACACGATCGGCAAGCGCAAGCGCGAGGACATTGAGACGAAGAAGCGCGAGCTGCAGGAAGAGGTGGACCGCGAGCACGGCGGCAACTGGCGGCGGTACATGGAGCACCAGTTCCACAAGGAGAGGAGATTCACGCCGCCCGACCAGCTGCACGCGCTGCACGCGCGGTGGTTCTCCAACGACCTGGCCAACTGGCTGCGGGCGCTGCGATACGTCGACAGCAAGTACGAGGCCGTGCGGCACAGCATCAACCGGCAGTACCAGTGGTACCTCTTCGACTACGTCAACCAGTGCGACTTCAACGGCATCCCGCAGGACTCGTTCCTGCGCGTGTGGACGGACCTGGACATCAACGTCGAGGTGTCGGGCGAGCTGACGCTGATCGGCGACATGGGCCACCTCGACTCCTTCTTCGAGCAGTCCAGCGTGCTCTTCCGCACCAACGGCGGCATCACCACCAGCTTCAACATCGAGGCCTTTGCCGAGCTGCGCTTCTCCAGTAACCGGATCGAGCTGTTCGGCCTCGACACCTTTGGCGCCACCTTCTCCGTGCCCGGGCTCGTCACCATCGGACCCAACATCCGCATCTTCGGCCAGCTCGACGGCCGCGCCACCCTACACTCCGAGGCCACCGTGTCCATGGACCTGGCCCACTGGGACTACACGCAACAGTACCCCAACCGCGACGAGGCCACGCAGGACGAGCCGACCAGGGACCAGGGCGTCATCGACCAGGCCCGCAAGGACGCGCCCGAGGGCTCGGGCGCGTCCCTTGGCGGCGAGCCGCAGTTCCATGCCGACGTCTCGGCCGACGGCTACCTCAAGGCCACCATCAGCCCCGTGCTGACCTTTGGCATCACCTGGGCTCTGGCGTCGGTGCCCGACACCAGCATCGACTTTGGTATGGACGTCTACGGCACCGTGCAGGGCCGAGCCACGGCGTCGGTCGACAACACCGGTGGCGGTGCGGGTGCCGAAGCCTGCTACAGCGTCATTGCCGGGTACCAAGCCTACGCCGCCGTGAATGCACCGTAAGTGGAAAGGCGAATAGATTGGAAGAGAGAGAAGAAGAAAGAGTCTCGCTAACGATATAGAACAATCTTCAACCACCCTCTGAGCCAAACTTGGATCTTGTCTGGTCCCTATCAAGTACGTTTTTGTCTGTGTTTTACTGTTTTTGTCTGTGTTTTACTCTTCCTTTTACCGCTAACATTACAGAACCAAATTGTACCGGAGACTTGCTACCAGTTCATCGCCTGGAATGGCACAAACTACTGCGAAGACTGCCCAGCGTACCCTGACAAGACGGACGACAACCCGCCTTGAGAGTGTGCTAGTCCCTGCCAACTGTTCAAGCGGGATCAGGCCTAGCGCGGCCACTTTACAGAGAACAGGGGGGGTCATCCCAACTATCTTGACTTTATCCGGAAACGTCGCCAGCACTGAGGCCTTTCCTTTTCTCTCTCTTTTTCTAGGTTTATTATATGTATCTTATGTCGAGAGGCATTATACCGATCAAGGAGATCAAGGAGAATAAACACTGCACTGTTTATGGTTGTGTTTAGTGTAAGCTCTAGCAATAGCATTTCTTGAAAATGCAGAACCGAAGATTGGATCGATACTTCGATACATCTATGTATGGCTCTTCATTCAACGGGATAATGCTGCTGTAAGCCATTAGTACAAAAATGCTGTAGAAACTGATATGAAGCTGCCGTGCTATATTCTATCGTGCGTTGTAGGTATCTGGATTGCATGCCTTCTTCAGTCCCACCAGCCTCTAGCATCCGCCTCGACGTAAACGCAATACCAGTGGAGTATCTCACGACGCCCAGCCACTTGCGCTGCTCATCGTTAAGGCAGCTCATAGCAGCGTCCCATTTAACAAGGTCCACCGATCCAGTCCTCGTAGCAGCACAGAGGCGCTGCTGCCAATAAGCACCGCCGTGTGATGGTGGAATATAACGTGTTGGAAAGCTGGCTCAGATGTTAGTAGCCGGTCTGATTAGGCATTCGGCCAAGATTCGGCTAAGATTTAGCACGACCAGCCTAGAATAATCACGTGGAGGTGTTAGACATCCAGTTGCTTAAAATGCGCTGTTATGCTCTTTGCCTACTCGTCGTGAAGCAAACTTGAGACAAGGTCTCTAAGGGATTGGGAAGTAGAGCTAAGCGCCTGTTACGTTTTAAGACGACTAAAAGATACAGCGTTCTTCGTATTCCATAGCTCGTCGCTGCACGGGAGATGACAACGCATGTCGGACAGTGTTATAGCAGGGGGGTGGTTGGAGAAGATAACCAGCCACGCGTCATTAATAAAGGTCCAAGTTATCAGCCTAACCTAAGATTCGTCGAGAACGAACAAGTGCCAGTCTAAGACCTAGCTGCGGGGATCCCTATGTGCCTCCTAGCCCATTAATTCTCCGTAAAAGGGCTACGAGGGTAGGATGGCGCCGGCCGATGATCCTTTGACGTACCGTAGGATCTCTAACAAACATCTAAAGGGTTACGATTAAATACGCCGCTTGGCAGAGCTCTAATGCCTCCTAGGAGCCGGCCGAGTAGCTAGTTGTGCCGATAGCCTGGTCTGCATAATAGAAAATTTACGTTTCGGTAGTCCTTACATGGCTGGTGTAGAGGAAGCTTGCCTGGCCGGGCGCTGCTTGTTGGCTTCGCCACGGTCACGTCGTCCATGTTGATGCGGAATGGCCGGCCAAGGTAGTAACTCCACATGCTGCTTTGGAGCTAGACACCTGTTTATTTATGGATATTAGGAGGGTTGCCTACTTATCAATGGTGTATGCAGCCCAGAAGACGTCCCGTCTCAAGTCGGCTGCGGCCTGAGTTAGGTGGTTCTCGGCAACATACGCCGTCAGGTCGAGATGGAGGGCCAGATCAAACGCAAGGCGCATAGCCATTCCTGTGTATATTCTATCAGGTTCCCAAAAAGATTTTGAAGGGAGCCTCTATAACGCCCCACGGACCCATTTTGAACGAGGAGAGAGAAAGGAGTCAACCCACCACTATAGAGCCAGCCTCGAGTATATCGCTTGCAGCCGATATCATAACTTCCCAGCACCACCATGGTCTGCACGGTGGCAACGCTGGGACAATCCAGGTCTAGCTCAAGAAGGGCCCGTACCCGGTCGGCAAAGAAATTTGGAAGAGACTTGGGAAAGGTGATGAATGTCGGGTGGTGATGGGTCTCAAAAGCCGCACCGAGACAGCATCTTGTGATGTGTCAGTTTGGCCACTATTTTGGGTCACAGTTTGGAAACTTGCATGGAATTTTGTAGGGCATCTGAGTAGTATGGCGTGTCCTCACCGCGTACCCTCCAGGCCACTTTAGCGGCGCCAAACATGGCCCGATCGACGGCATAAAAGGCCGGGTTCTGCCACGCAAAGTACAGACTCGTCAAGTGCTCTTCCAGCTCCGCAAGTACGGCCTTGGCCAGTCCGAGGCGTCGCAAGTGCTCTTGGCCGTCCAATGTCGTGGTTGTCTTTCTATCGCATGCTCACCGGATCGTGGCTGTGGAAGGGAAGCAGCTGCAGTAACGTCGGGGATGGCACGGTCAGTTATCGCCAACAGAAGTGGCGTCGGCTACAATCACGTCAGCCTTGCCGGCCCTCTCGGCTGGGCTCCGGGGCGGGCAGCTGAACAGGCGGCTGAACAGAGGCCATTTCGAGCGATCCGCCAGCGCGGTCTTGTCGATCTTGTCGATCTTGTCGATCTTGTCGATCTTGTCGATCTTGTCGGTCTTCGATGTGGATGCTGCAGGCGTTGCTGCTGCTGCTGCCATATCGGCAGATGCAGTTGTCGCTGTGGATTTTGCTGCTTTTGTTGTTGCTGCTGCTGCTGCTGCTGCTTTTTCTGTCGCCGTCGGAAGGCGGTGGGTTTCTCAGCAGAGCACGGAACCACTCCATCTTGTTAGCCGCCGCCGGCTTGTCCCACCTCATGCAAGGCATCCCAAGTTTTTGGAAGAGAAGAGAGGTACGAAGCTGTCGATGAGGTGAGTCGTGGCAATAAGGCGCTGTAGATATTAGTGCTTGCTGGATAAGGCTGCACTTGTATTTCCGTGAGGAAGGGAGGATGAAAAGGAAGCTATTAAGAGACAATGAAGTACAGTTGGACACTGTATAGGCACAGAGCCTTATTTTAGGCTACCCGCCTTGGTTTCAAGCAATTTGAGAGGCACGCATAACTGCATATCGCGGAAAGCCGCGTTATCAGGGACCAAATGACGCACAACAACTTCATCGAGGTGGTATTAGGATGTGATGCATAAATCCTCCTGCATCTCTTCAACGGCCGATACGAACTCTTCCGACGCGTGGGAGACCTCGTCTGCCAGTGCCTGGTCACAGGCGGCGCTGTCAACTAGGATGTTTTCCGGCTTTAGATCACGGTGGGCCACATTGCGGCCGTGGAGGTGGTTGAAGACGATGAGGAGCTGTCGGAAGGCGCTGCGATACTGCTCGAATACGACGGCTCATCAAAGCAGGGCCTTGACCTCTCCACAAGGAGTCCGGCCGTGTCCGGAATATCCAGAAGCTGCAGTAGCCAAGGCAGCTGGAAGCCGTGGCGATCGAACGAGAAGTGGTCCCTGATGGCGCGGCCGTCGCGGATCGTTGTTGGGTAAGGGTCATAGCGGCCCGTGTTGACCTCGACTTATGCTTAAAGCCGTATGCTTATAACCGTACACTTGATGTTGTGGCGCAGGCATCTAAGGCAGCGCACGCAGCGCACGCAGCGCAGACAGCGCAGACATGCTTAGCGCCGGTGTCAGACTGTGCAGCGCCGGTGCTTGGTCTCCAAAGACCGCTCGTGATTTGCAGGGGAGTCGATAAACAGATTCGGGGTGTATAACAAGAGTTACCCCCCCCCCCATCACATGCCTGAGGCGATGTGAAGCTCTCCAAATAAAGGGGCTAGACAGATAAAGGGGGCTAAAATTGAATAAACGTCTGCAGCATCACCGCTCAGTGTGCCGCGCAAAAACAACGTCACACCACCCTGTGGTCTGCGTCCGTGTCTGCGTCCATGTCTGCGTCCATGTCTGCTTTCGTAGTTCGCGGGCGCTTTATTGCGCGGCCATCGCCATCGCCGTCGCCACGCTGATTGGAATTGCAGTCTGTCTTCACCAGCAGCGGCGAGCGCGGCGTGGGCGCTCTCCGACCGATCGGTGATGTCGTTGCCGGTTGAGCCGGCGCTTCCTCAGCCGGGGTCTGCTCGGTCCGGGCCTGCTCGGCCGCGGGCGTGGGGAGGTAATCCAGGTCAACCTGGTCAAAGTCAAAGTGCATCACCCGGCCCACCTCCGCGTTCCAGGCCAGGTTCTCAAGGCGCACATCGTCGTTGTACACACCGGCAGCCTCGAGCTCCAAGGTTGTGCGGCGTACCTCCGCGCCCAGGTCCAGGCCCGGGCCCGGGTCCAGGTCTGGGTCCAGCTTCAGGGTGGGGCCGGCGTACGACAGCAGCAGCATGTGCGACACGTTAATGCAGCTGTGCAGCGGGATCGGCTGCACCAGTTCGACCACGCCCAGGAAGACGGGGATCAGACGGCCCTGCAGGTGCGGGACCGCCTTGTACACAACGGCCTCCCGCTGGAGGACATCGAGGTCGACCGCCTCCACGCTCTTGCCCACAAACGTGTAGCCATACCCGGTGGCGGCAATCTTGAAGAGCACGCCGAAGCGGCCACTGAGGCCTTTTTTATCAAGACACTCGCAGTCCTTGTCCATGTTTGCGGCGATCTGCGCGACCACGAGCGACTGCAGTGCGGCTGCGGTCAGCGGATGGCCGTCCGCCGTTGGCGGATGTCCAGCCTTGCCGCGCGCGGCGCACAACGCCAACGGGGGCTCGGGCTCGGTCTCGGTGCTGTCGGGTCCACGTGCGGCCCGGTGCAGTCCCACGTTCGGACAGTTCCCGTCCAGGGCCAGGCCATGTACGAGGCCGCGCAGACACGCCTGCGTGCAGTACGGCAGCCTGGGCGGTTCCACGACAAAGGGTCCAAAGGGCCAGGGTGTCGACGGTGTCGTCGATGTCATGGCTGTGTGTTGTGAGCTTCCGCCGGGCGGCGGTTTCCGTGTAGGCGAGCGCCCGCGCTTCAGCGGACCGGGCTGCAGAGGCTGCCGTAACAGAACGAGCGGACTGTCGCCCGCAGCGTCACCACTACTACCAGCACCAGCACCGCCAGCACCGCCGTCATTGTCTGAGCGCCCATGCGGTGCAGGCCGTGAGCTGCCCTTGCCTTTCCGAGTGACAGGCCAGCGTGGCGCATTGTTCTGGACGGTCGCGATCCAGCTAGATGACCGTGGCGTCGTCCGAGTGGCCCAAAGACATAAGCTGGCGATATGCGCTGCGGCAGTCTGGTGCGCTTCACGGAATCCAGCGTTCTGCCGGCGCCGCTCGTCTGCGTCGGGAGTCAGCGGGACAGCAAAGCGAACGGAATGGTAGTAGAGCGTGTCGGGGGTGTCGGCCAGAACACGCAGAAAGACAAGGCTGTCTCCCGACGAGACATAACCATACTCGCAGCCGGAGCCGATGATGTAATGGTAGGCCTGGCAGAGGACCTGGGCGACCAGCACATGGCCCGGCACTCTGGCGGTACTAGCCCTATCATCGGCCTCTGCGGCATGCTCTGTCGCCGCCTGCTGCTGCCTCTGCTGCTGCTCCTCCGTCTGCCTCGTTCGGATCGCTCGGGAAAAGAAGGAATCCCCTGGCCGGCTGGACAGAACACCGTGCAAAGTGGCCGCCTTGAGCTTGCGGGGTGGCTTGTATTCGCCGACAAGGATGTGTGTGCCGTCGTCGTCGTCGTTGCCCTGAAACAGGAATACCCACCGGTCGGGCATGAGGTCCTTTGACGGCGACTGCTTCTTTGCGGGCGGCCCGCTCCGTGGCATCCGCCCGTAGGCGTGGTTCTGAAAGGCCACCGTCTGATCCGTGCCGGGCTGCACAAGATTCAGGTAGGCTGTCACGATGGCAGCGGCAGGTCTCTCGATAGCGTGGTCGACAAAAGGACGAAGGTCCTGCTCGTCGCGGCGATTCGCCGTCTAGGAATCACCGTATTGCGGGCGGACTCGATCTCGAAGGGAGACATGAACAGTGCTTGGTCCCCGAAGCGGTCCCGGAGGCTGTCAAAGGCCGCCCTGTGGCTCGCCGCAAAGTCGGTCCACGGAATCAGCGAGCGCGGGTACGTCTTGCCGCCGACGTCTGTTGTCGTGCCAGACGCCGCGTTGGCCCGGTTTGGTTCCGCAATGAACGCAAAGACCGCGTCCTCCATATGTTGAAGGAAGTCCAGAAACGAGGACGGAGCCATTTTCCGTCGTAACTCATCTGTCCTGCGTTGTAGATCATTATTCGCACGTCTCTCCTCTTCTTTAGCGCGTCTCTCCTCCTCTTTCGCGCGCGTCTCCTCCTTTAATTGCTCCTCTAGCTTCTTGATTCGCTCCTCTGCTTCCTTAAGCTTGCGCTCAGGAGTCGACAGGCGCTCGGGAAACGACATTTTTGTTGGGATAGATTGTAACCGATGCAAGTTGCATATCGAAGGAAGTATGCCTGATGGGTACTCGTTCCCGCTCCACTTAACGATTGATACACGTAAAACGCGCCACTAAAGCGGTATCTAAAGTGGGCTATCTGATCTGCGGCAGGTTCGAACCCGTGCTTTGCTGCTATGGGGTTTTTGTTTTTTTGTTGTGGGGTTTCCGTATCAACGTTTTGCGTAGAGGAAAGGGTAACCGGCTTAACGTCAAACCACCTGCGCCATGTGTAAAAAAGTAGGGGTCGTGCCTTCCACGTGGTAGTAGGCATGGTTATGAACAACATGACCGTAATTGGCAACATGCATCTCTTATTCACCCTTACGTACTGCGGCTATACAAGATGTTGATCTATATCTAAAGTGTCATGCTGCGGCAAAGGACCTTCTCTCTATTGTTCCATAAGAGGCCCAGATTTCCTTGCCAGCACGCGCTTCGTCCGCGCCAGGTCCCGCGGGACCAGCCGGACGGCGTGGCAGCGCGGCGTAGCCACAAAGCCCTCCTTGTCGAGCAGGCCGTCGAGCGGGTGCAGGACGGTGGGATCGCCGGGGCTGGCAGCGGCGGGCAGGACCTCGAAGTGGGCGACGATGAGCAGGAAGGCCGTGTACAGGGCCTTGGTAGCGAGGTGGTTGGCGATGCACATGCGGGTGCCGATGCCGAAGGCGAACTGGTGCAGGAAGGGGGCGTCGGGCTGGTGCCAGCGCTCCGGCCGGAAGGCGTTGGGGTCGTCGTAGAGGGCGGGGTCTCTGGAGCAGGCCCAGCTGTTGAGCAGCAGCAGGGCCTTAGGCGGGATGGCGGCGCCCTGCCAGACGGCACCGGCGTCGTCGGAGGTTACGCGCGGCAGGCCGAGCTTAAGGGAGGTGTAGACGCGGCCGAGCTCCTTGGTGAAGCCGTCGAGGTAGTCGAGCGGGGCGGCGGCCTCGACGGCGGCCCGGGCGCGGCGCTGCACGTCGGGCTAGTGCGCCAGCACGAGCAGGCCCCAGGCCACCGTCGGCTGGCTCGTGTCGACGCCGGCCATCATGCTGAGGTTAACGCTCAGCAGCTCGCTCTCGGACAGGCGCCGGCTCTCGGGGTCGCGCAGCACGTGGCCCTAGATGCAGGGCTTGTCCGTGCCGGCGGCGATCTCGGACCGCAGGTTCTGCAGGAGGACGCTGTGGTAGGCGACGCGGCGGCGGCCGACGTCGGCGTTGTCCTTTCTAAAGAGGCCGGCCAGCTTATTAAGTGGCCGCAGCAGCGGGATGTAGTCCTCGTTGTTGCCCGCGAGGTTGCGCAGGCGCGAGATCTCGGTCTCGATGTAGACGATCTCGGCAAAGACGGTGTCGCTGCGCAGCTGCTTAACGTCCTCGGCGCCGGTGCCGTAGTTGACGGTCAGCACGAGGTTGAGGATGTACTTGCGCACGAGCTCCGAGAAGTCGACCATCTATTTGCCCGTGATCTATGGAGAAGGAAAGGACAGCGCGGAACGGCGGCTGCGACAGGAAATACTTAATACTACAAATGGCCCATCGCTCCAACCCGTCCCAAGTAGGTTTTTCTCTTCCATTTCTTACCTTTGCTTTCTTTACTATATCTAATTACGTATAAGAGAAAAAACGGCTATGGCTTATCGCCTTATAAACGGAATCTAAACTTTACCGGTCGTAAGCCTGATATGAAGAAACTCCGCCAAATGCTCCCAACAAAACGGAGGACGCTAAAAGTTGCCATTACAGGATTTGGTGGCATTGGAAAGACGCAGCTGGCGTTGGAATTTGTCTCTCAACAGGAGAAGGAGCACCCAGACTGCGCCGTGTTTTGGATACCTTCCGTTAGTCCCGAGACCATCGACCAGGCTTACCGAGCCGCCGCAAGGGAGCTTGAGATATCTAACAACGATGACGCGATGTCGAATATTAGAGAGATCCTACGGGACTACTGGAGTAGCGACAAGAGTGGCTGATGGATCTTGGTTTTCGACAACGTCGATGATCTGAGCGTATGGGAAGATAAGACCACACCAAATTCGAAAGGGCTAAAAGACTATCTTCTAAAGAATGATCTTGGCACCATCATCTTTACAACGCGCAACAACAAAGTCGCGGTCAGTCTTGCTAGCAGTAATGTTATTGATCTGTTAGAAATGGACGAAGCTAGCAGTCGGCAGCTTCTGCAAAATTATCTTATCGACAAAGATATCATCGAGGACGAGGAGAGCACGGCAGCACTGCTAAGCCGGCTTACCTATCTACCCTTAGCCATTGTACAAGCGGCAACTAACATCAACATGAACCAGATACCGCTGCAGGATTATCTCCGGCTTCTGGATGAGCAGGAGAAAGACGTGATCAAGCTATTGAGCGAAAACTTCGACGACGACTGGCGATATCAGGACGTGCAAAACCCTGTGGCTACCACGTGGCTCGTTTCATTTACCCAGATACGACAGCGCGATCCTCTTGCATCGGACTATCTGTGTTTCATGGCCTGTGTCAACCCAAATAACATTCCACGACCCCTTCTTCCGCCCGGACCGTCTCGCAAGGCGGAAGAAGACGCCATCGGGACACTAAGGGCGTATTCCTTTATCAACAAGCAAAGGACGGATGACGAGTTCAGCATGCACCGGCTCGTCCACATTGCCACGCGAAATTGGCTGCGTATTGAAAAGTCGTTAAACGCTTGGGAGGACAAAGTTGTGTCAAGACTAGCACAGGCCTTGCAAACGCCAGTTGACAACCCTAAAGTGTGGAGATTTTACTCGGTTCAGAAATACGATCCTAATTGTGCTGTTACTACTACCAACATCCCCAGCCTATTACGTGCTTTACGTGTTTACTATGAGTATTGCCTGTCCTCCAACGGTTTATATTGGGGCATAGGAGCACAGCTCTTAATGTTAAGAGCGTTATATAAGGCGACTCTAGGACCCGACCACCCCGACACGCTTAGTTTTATGAACGACTTGGCGTTAACATGTCACCGACAAGGTCGCTGGGACGAAGCGGAGAAGCTTCTGCTGTCGGTAGTAGGGACTCAAAGAACGATATTAGGACCTGGCCACCTAGACACGCTGGCCAGCCTTCACATACTAGCGTCGACATATTGGGGTCAAGGCCGCTTCAGTAAGGCTGAGAAGCTCCAAGTGCAGGTTATTAAAGCTCGGGAGAAGAGGCTAGGAGTCCGATATCCTAGCACATTAGCCACTATGAGCGACTTAGCACCGACATATTTAGGCCAAGGTCGTTGGGACGAAGCTGGTAAGCTTCTGGTACAGGTGCTTGAGGCTTCCGAGCGAATGCTAGGGCTCAGCCACCCTGAAATGCTAGGCACTATGGGCGAGCTGGCGTACATATGCAGTCGTCGAGGCCGCTTGGACGAATCTGAGTCGATGCAGGAGCTGTTGACGGAAGTTCATAAGCTGAAGCTAGGAGCTGATCATCCTACTACGTTGCTAAGCATGACTAGGCTCGCTTCTACTTGGAAACGTAAGGGTCGACATGGAATTGCCTTAGAGCTGCTGCGAAAGTGTGTGGAGACCAGGCAGCGAGTTATGGGGCCGGATCATTGATCCAGATACAATTAAGACTATAACTCTTTCAAAGGGGTGGGAGGGTTGAGGCGCCTTGTTATTAAGTATTAGCGGCGGATATAAAGACGGAACAGGAAGATTAGTACATTGAGTTATCATGTTGCAGTAGTTTTGTGTACATGGTATTAACAGCTAGAACTAGTCGAAGTATTTCGACAGCGTCAAGTCAGTTCGGGGCAATATAGCAAATATGTACACTGTCCGTTTGCTGTCAATACTAGCTCATCCTAAGCGATGCTATGGGCGAGAAAGTCTTTCCAGGGCCTAGGTGAGTTCATGGAGAGGGCAAAAATCTATGTAAGCTGTTTTCGTTCGTAGACTTGACTTTCTTCAAGTCTCTCGCTCTTACACAACATAAATAGCGCCGGCAGTCGTGTTTTGATTAAATCTTTGCTGTTTGTGTCCAAAAAGTTGCTTTGTTCTTGACATAATCTTTCTCGCTGTTGAAAGGCCCGGCTACTAATCATGGGTTCGTGTTGCAGTGGCTATACTCAATGTTAAATTGTATTAGGTTTCTGGTTACTGTGACCAAAATCAAAGACGGAAGCAGTAAATGCTAAAGTGAATCAAACTACGCCTCCCATTCCGTAATTTCAAATAAACAAGCCCCCAAAAGAGCTGAATATTCCATGCGAACCCAAACCCACTTCGTCTTGAGTAACAAAGCAAGAAGTAGTTTTCGGCAAATTAAAACACACAAAACCAGGCTAGATGGCGACTTAGGGGCGTTTCCCCCCCTATGTCTCTCGTCTCCATCGCCGCCCCCACGTCTGTCTCTCTCTCTATCACTCACAGCCTCCGCCACACAAACGTCATCAGCAGGTGCCACATCAGCGTCAGCGTCACCACAAGCCACTGCAGCACCGGCAGCGCCGTGCCGGCCTCGACCTCAATGGTGCGCTCGCTCGCCTTCTGCGCCGCCGTGAGCGCGACTCCCGGCAGCGCCGTACCGGCAAACAGCAGTGCCCGGCCGGCGGCTGTGGTCGCGATGGCGGCCGCCAGCGACGCCGCCACCGAGTACGTCGTGACCACGCCAACGACCTGCCAGGCGCGCGTGCGGTGCGCCGACTCGTAATACTTGCCATCGTCCTCGGCAAATGTCGGCTCGTTGAGCGCGCCGTGCGCCAGCAGGGCGCCGACGGCCGTGACGAAAAAGACGCAGCCGATGATGAGCGGCACGAAAACGGCGGCTACGGTGCTGCTGCCGGCGGCACTGCTGTTGCTCTGGATGTCGACGGCGAGCGCCAGCAGGGACTGCAGGTCGTCCGGGGCGGCCGAGTTTGTGGTCGAGCCCGGGAGCGTGTAGCCGGATGAGGTCGAGTTGACCACGGTGGAGTTGTGCCCGATGGTGGCAGCGCAGGTGAGGTTGCCGTCGATGCCGGCGCAGAGACCTGGTCTGTGGTCAGGGCGAGCTTACCAGGGGGGGGGGGCATCAAGAGGAAAGGAAAATAACTGTACATACCCAGAAGTCCAATCCGCACCTCAGCTTCGGTGGCGTTGTTGTAGAGCTTCACCAGGTAGATGCCTGGGATGCCCGGAGATGTGCCGAGACAGCCAGTGAGTGAGAGGACTGGGAGGAGTAACGTCAGTAAACTGAAATAAAAAGGAGACAAGCCTCAATCGCCATAGAAGCGACAAGAACTTACCATAGAGAACAACGACGATGATGGCAACGAGGCAGATAAAGTACTGCCGTACGCCTGTAGGCAGGGTCAGCAGAGGGACACAGAGACAGACAGATTTCCGGATACCAGACACTTACGCTTATTCAGTCCCAGACGCAATTTGAACATGGCTGGATATGAACGATTGAAAAAGATTGAGAAAAAAGAAAAGAGAAACCAACGGCTGCACCGTTTAAAAGAGAGAGTGGAAAGCGATCGCCTCAAGTTTGTCCAGCAAGCTTGGTGATAAAAGCAGAAAAGAAAAGACGAAGAAATGCAACATAGAATGGATGCGCATGCTCTTTTTTTCGACAAAATCCATCTTCAAAAGAAAAAAGACAGGACCTTTGCCTTGTTCTTATACACTGCTGTTGCCCCGTCTTCATCTGCCGCTCTTAGACATCTGCCTCCCTTTCTCTTGGCCTGGACCTTTTTTTTTACTTGCCGCCCGGCCGCTGCCAACGGTCCCCCCACGGCATCCCTGAAATGGCTCTTGTTTCCTTGGTTCTCGTCTCATTGTCTTGCTCCCTTTGCCGCTCAAAGGTACGACAAAGCAAAGGGCAGTGGCATCCTCTTTTTTGTTGTGTCTTCATTGGCCCTTTCACACGCGCCTGTTGTTGGCCGCTCTGTGCGCCTTCCATCCTTTCTTGCTGCTTTTTTTGGGACAGCATCCACTCCTGTTTCATCGCTCCTTCCCCGGCCCATGCTTCCAGGGCTCGCCATCTTTTCGGCCACAGGCACCCTTGTCAGATGGCCAGTAGCCAATCAGCACCCCTGAATGGCCTTCTGGCGGGCCGCTTTTGATGTGGCCCTACGGGTGGGGCTAGCCTAGTGGGGATTATCTCACTGGCTTCCAGCAGCTGTCAAAAAAGTCGCCGGCGGCTGTTGACACAGGCATCGGTCGGTTTTATCACAAAAATATCTTGCATCCTGCAGCCTAGCGGCCATTTGTTGCGAGCCAGTCCCAACCGTGGGGAACATGTTAATTCTCTGATTGTCTACGCACAATAGTACGAGAAACCTTCAAAAAGCTAATTGGATGACGCAAGAGCAAAAAAAAAAGCAGACCAAAAGCAAAAACAAAGCACATATCCTTTCCTGTCCAAAATTCGGAGCAACTAGATGTAGCCAACATGCTCTCCTGGAATTTCGTGTTTTTCGTGTTTTCCCATCCTGACACCTGAAATTTGCTCCGCTCAGTTCTTCTTGGTTATCCGGCAAACCAAGTCCGAGCCATCAACCGAATCACCCTCCTTTACTACCAGCTGCGATACAACACCGGCGTGCGGCGCAGAAATGACCATTTCCTAAAAACGTGTTAGAAAAAGCCATTATCAAGTATGAAGAACAAAGAAGCAGTCAAAAAAACGTACCATCTTCATGGCGCTCAGCACAGCAAGCGGGTCGCCCTTCTTGACATCGCTGCCGTCGTGCACGCGCAGCTCGACGAGTACACCGGCCATCGGCGCACCGACCTGGCTGCTGTCGGTCGGATCGGCCTTGGGCCGGCTCACGTTCTCCACTGACGCCTGCTTGTCGTCCACAGTCACCTGCCGGACCTCGCCGTTCATCTCGTAGAAGACCTCGCGCTGGCCGGTGTTCTCCGACAGCGGGCCGACCGCCAGCAGCTTGAGAATCAGGACCTTGCCCTTCTCTAGCTCCACGTGGAATTCCTCGCCGATCGCAGGCTTCGACAGGAAGTACTTGGTCGGCAGCACAGACAGGTCGCCGTACCGTGTCACAAACTTCTTGAAGTCGTCAAACACCTTGGGGTACATGACGTACGAGGCCACATCTGTGTCAGTCACCGGCGCGCCGTACTTCTTGGCCAGGTCCTTCCGGATCTTGGCAAAGTCGACCGGATCCAGGAAGAGACCTGGCCGCTTGTCCAGCTTGCGACGGCCGCGGAGCGCGTTAGTGCGCAGCGGCTCCGGGAACCCGCCGTACGGCTGGCCCATCAGGCCCTCAAAGAACTCCAGGACAGAGCCGGGGAAGTCAAGCTCGCCAGCGCGGGCCTTAACATCTTCAGCGCTCAGCTTGTTCGACACCATGAACTGCGCCAGATCGCCCACGACCTTGGACGTTGGCGTGACCTTGACAATGTCACCAAGGAGATCGTTGGCGTGCTCGTACGCCTTCTTGGTCTCAGCCCACTGCGAGCCAAGGCCGAGCTGCGAAGCCTGGAACATCATGTTGGTAAGCTGGCCGCCCGGAATTTCGTGCTCGTACACCTCCGGATCCGGGCCAGTGAGATGGGCCTCGAACGGCGAGTACAGGAGACGGAGCTGCGCCCAGTAAGTGTCCAGGGCGCGCACGTGGCGCACGTCCAGGCCAGGGTCGAGGTTGGTGCCCTCGAGAGACGCGAGGATGGCGTTGATGCTGGGCTGGGACGTCATGCCCGACAGGCTGTCCGTGGCAGCGTCCACGGCATCGGCACCTGCCTCGGCACACGCAACCATCGAGGCCACACCTGTGCCCGCAGAGTCGTGCGTGTGCACGTGGATGGGAAGATCGGGGTACTTCTTGCGGATGGAGCCGATCAGAAGCCGGGCTGCATGCGGCTTCAGAACACCAGCCATATCCTTGATGCCCAGGATGTGAATGTCAAGAGCGACAAGCTTGTCGACCAGCTCGAGGTAGTACGGCAGGTTGTACTTCTTCTTGGGGTTCTATTAAAACAAAACGTTAGATACCGTTGAGTGGGTTCAAGGGCTCCGTTCAAAGGGTTTCACGAGGCCCGAGAACGAGAGCAAAAAAGACAAACATACCAACACTATAGACAGTTAGTAAAAAATCGTTTACAGTAGGAACGAGCAATGTAGACATAATGGAAGAGACTCACGATCGCCAGAGAAGCAAACGGTGCCCTCAACGACACCTCCGGCCTTCTGGACAGCCTTGATGCCGACCTCGAGTTGGTCGATGTCGTTCAGAGCATCAAACACACGGAAGATATCGACACCGTTCTTCTTCGCCTGCTCGACGAACTGGTCGATGGCGTTGTCGGGGAGCGAGGAGTATGCGACACCGTTGGCACCGCGCAGCAGCATCTGGAAGGGGATGTTGGGGATGAGCTTGCGCATGCGGCGCAGCCGGTCCCACGGGTCCTCGTACAGGAAGCGCATGGCCACGTCAAAGGTGGCACCACCCCAGCACTCCAGACTGAACAGGTTGTGCAGCGCATGGCTCGTCTCGCGGGCAATGTTCAGGAGGTCAACTGTGCGCACACGCGTGGCCAGCAGCGACTGGTGGGCGTCACGCCAGGTCGTGTCCATGATGAGACAGCCCTTGTAGTCGCGAACGGCCTTGGCGTAAGCCTTGGGGCCCTGGTCCAGGATGATCTGGCGCCAGCCCTTGGTCGACGGCTGGCTGACGTCGATCTTCTTGCCATTGTCGTCGAGGAGCTCGGGGATGATGATGTCTCCCTTGAACTTGGGCTCGCCGACCTGGCCCTTGATGCTGCTGCCGTTGACGGCAACGTCACCCAGGTACAAAAGAAGCTTCTGAGCACGGTTCTGGCTGCCAACCAGGTCGAAGAGCTGGGGGGTGTCGTCGATGAAGGTGGTCCAGCAGTTGCCGTCAATGAAGACGGGGTGTGTGAGCAGCGAGGCCAGGAAGGGAATGTTGGTCTTGACACCGCGGATTCTGAATTCGATCAACGCACGCAGAACCTTCCGGCGGGCAATCTCATAGGTTGAGCCGTGGCAGGACAGCTTCGTAAGCATAGAGTCGTAGTGGGCTAAAGTTCAGTCTGCAGTGAGTATATGGAGACGCACAAACTCAACAACTCACTCCACTCTCTAGGCAAGGAGGGATACTCACGTGTGATGACGGCACCAGCGAAACCGTTGCCACCGTCAAGACGCACGCCGTTACCACCAGCAGAGCGGTAGACCTCGATCTTGCCCGTGTCTGGCTGGAAGCCCTTAGCCGGGTCTTCGGTTGTAATACGGCACTGGATGGCGAAGCCGCGGGTGGAGATGCGGTCCTGTGTGAGACCGAGCTGCTGCAGCGACGCACCAGCAGCAATCTGAATCTGAGCAGCAACGAGATCGATGCCCGTGATCTCCTCGGTGATGGTGTGCTCGACCTGGATACGCGGGTTGATCTCAATGAAGTAGTAGCGGTTCTGCTGGTCGACCAAGAACTCGGCCGTACCGGCGTTGCGGTAGTTGACAGACTTGGCCAGCTTGACGGCATCGGCGAGAATGGCGTCGCGCGTAGCCGCCGGCAGATCCTTGGCCGGGGCAATCTCGACAACCTTCTGGTGACGGCGCTGGACTGAACAGTCACGCTCGTACAGGTGGACGATATTGCCGTGGTTGTCACCAAGGAGTTGAACCTCAATGTGCTTCGGCTTGTCCAGGAAGCGCTCAACAAAGACGGTACCGTTGCCGAAGGCGCTCTTGGCCTCGGAGGTAGCACGCTCAAACGACTCCTGCAGCGACTCCTCGTCCCGGACAACACGCATACCACGGCCACCACCGCCATAAGCGGCCTTGATGATGACAGGGAAGCCATACTCGTCAGTGAATTTCTTCACCTCCTGGTATGTCTCAACTGCACCCTCGGTTCCAGGCACAACCGGCACATTGGCGGCAAGTGCCAACCTCCGGGCAGAAACCTTGTCACCGAGCGAGTCGATCACGGTTGGGCTCGGGCCGACGAACTTAAAAGAGGATGACAGGTCAGCAAGAACAGGAAATGGAGACAGCCATCACCCGAATTGTATACGTACGATGAGGCCAGCCTTCTCGACGTTGCGGGCGAACTCGGCGTTCTCAGACAAGAAGCCGTAGCCTAGAAAATTACGTTAGCCAATCACTGCCTAAACATAATGGAGAGGAAACATGATTAAAGGTATACTTGCCTGGGTGGATCATCTGGGCGCCGTGCTCAAGAGCAATTTTGATGATCTCGTCGCCAGCGAGGTAAGCTCCCACAGGAGTGTACTGGCCGCGCTTTCCAATGACATAGGCCTCGTCGGCCTTCTGCCTGTGCATGCTGAGACGATCCTCGTAGCTGAAGACGGCAATGGTGTGCAGCGAGAGCTCGTGAGCCGTTCTGAAGATGCGGATAGGAATCTCGCCTCGGTTGGCGACGAGAATCTTTGTCAACTTCATGATGGTAGAGTTGGCGCGAATGCGCTGGATGCTGACAGCCTCCTTGGGAGGCTCCTCATCGTCGAAAACATCCTCAAAGTTGTCGACGGCAGCGCCGGCAAGAATGCTTGGATCCGCCATGCTGTCAACCGGAGGGGGGGGAGGGCTTTGCTGGTTGGTGGTAGCTGGGGTGGTGGAGCTGGACAAAGCTCCAAGCTCGGTGGGAAAAGAGCTGATTTATTCGCTAAGAAATGGAATCTTGCTATTGATAAGTAAGTATTGGGGGCCAATTAGACGGCGGGGGAAAGAGCGATCATGGAGGGGTCGACGGAAGCTATCAGTGTGCAAAACGGTTGTTGGTAAGGAAAGTGAGCATCGAGGAAAGATACCATGGGGGGGTAAAGAAAGGAGATAAGAAAGCTCTTGGTATCTCATGTTCGGGTCGATGGCGGGACCAAGGGAACAAAGGGAGGGGCTAGACGGCAGTAGGCGTGTATGTCGTAATGGAAATGCATGTGCAGAAGTTTTCAGGCTACAGGGAATGCCGACTAACCTTTACTCGCTCAAAATGATGATGCAGTTTTTTCTAGCCCTCGTTTCTTCGAAGGACCGTTATGCTCTGTATAGAAACTTGTCAGGGAGGGAAGCTTCTATTTATTAAGTTGCGTCCTGGAGTAAAGAGGACCGGAAAGGGAAAGAGGAGGGGAAGCTTGGAATGCACGGTCCCAGAAAAAAAAGGCAAGACGTGGTTCGTCAATTTCACGTACAGCAAGCAGTATTCTGAGCAAAAGCGGCAATTGGCTTTTGGCAAAAGAGCTCTGGGGATCTGTCCCGCATTATATATAACAGAGATGGTGGTCAGCTAGTGTCCTTTTTTTCCCAGACGTTTTGTAGCAGCAAGTTTCATGTGCCGCGGTACTTCGGTCTTGTCGTTTTTTACGGCTCACGCGCACAGGAGCCACATGCACATGACTGGTGTGGGTTCACAACACTGACCTTTTGATTTCTGGGGTAGCAGCGGTGGCGGCGAATCAGCACGTTGCCAATTCCGTGCTCAAAGCTTGGGGGACAAGAGACGGACAAGAATGAAGAAGTGGGAAGAAGAGGATGGGGGATGGGGGATCCGGATGAGAATATGAGGATCGAGGATGAGCAATGCGGCAGAAAGCCCAGGTGGAGCTCCTTAACAACACCGAGCGAATGGTCTGGCGTGGGCTGCTTCAGAGAGATACGGCAAAGCAGAAAAAAAAATTAGAGAGGGCAGCACCTTTGATAGCCTCGTGCCTCGTCAAGAGGTCTCTGAATGCTGTACTGTTTTTTTTTCCTTTAGGTATCTCCTAGACACCGTTGGTGAGTCAGTTAAAGCGGGACCGTTCTTTTACCGGGGGAACCACTGAGGGGTTAGCTTTTTGTGTGCAAAGCTTCGTGAGCTATTAACTACTTCGTATTAACGCGACCTATCTTACTTTTTTTTCCCCTACTGGGCGGGTCCGTCATGTGCCTGGAGCAAAGCACGGAAACTTCCCTTTCTCCCGCGCGTGCAGAGCTGTCTGCATATCATGAAAGAGGTCATACATACGTTGGGCGCTGGGGAAGAACGCCGTTCAAAGACTTGGGTCAATCATTGGTGGGTCCTTGAAATGGAGGGGAGGAGAGGGGGGGCGTATCGTTACTGTGTAAGGCAGCACCCCAAGGAGAAATCTCTGATTGGCCCCACCAAGTGGGACACAAAGAGCTATTGCGGCTTGTCTTGCCGGCCGCGCGCATACATAGTAACAATAAGCTGCTCTCTCTCACTCTGTGTCTGCATCTCTTCGGAGAGAACGAGATGCAAGATGCCTTTACGACACTCCGTCGGGGATGGAGAATCCTCCGTCGGCTGCTGCCTTCATATTTTGGGCTGCCATGCAACCGAGGATAAGAGAACCAAGCTCTCCAGAAATGTCCATCGTTTTTGCATTGCACATCTAGCGGCTAGCCTGCAGCTCACCCTGCTCTTGCTCGTTCGATACGCCGTAAGGGCCACAAGAGAATAATGCCGGGGGCCGAGATCGTTCGGCGCAAAGGAAGTCGAGCACGGCGCCCCATCGCGCCCTCAGCCCTCCGTAGCTCTCGCAAGACGCGACAAGTACGGACGAGCCTAGCAAAATAACGCCGTGCTGATCCCCATCCAGCAAATACGGGGAATGCAGGCGCTCTCCTGCGCTCCTTCTCTCTTCTCTCATGTGTTCATGTGTTCATGTGTTCATGTGCTCCTATGCTCCTGCCCTTCTCCTACTCTCCGCTCTTCTCTCTTCTCCCTGTTTTCTCTTTCCCTCAAGCCCAATGCTTGTGCTACTGCTCGTGTTACTGCTCGTGCTCACTGTTGTGCTCAGCCCCTTGTGCCCCGAGCCTGAGAGGATGAGACATCCGTTGCCCGTAATTCTTGGCATAATTGGCATCCGGGATTTCCTTCTGTATTCAACTCAATTTCCTCGTCTATTTTTCCACGTTTAGCGTCTGAAAAATACGCTTTCAGTCGCCGTTCTCCCAATCGACACTATCGATGCGCTATTATCACAGCTAGCTCCGTCGCTACATCCGTTCCCCCTCAGAATGCTCTGGGCTGCTAGAAGAGGAATCACGAGCCTTTTGGCTTGCAGTCTGCGGACCAGGGGGACCCCAAGACGCCGACCTCCGGTGCCGGGTCCGGCTCTACAAATGCCATTATCCAAACATGGCATTTTCCCCAAATCGGCAACAAATTGCCATGCTTACTCCTCTTTACTTCCTTTCCTTTTTTTCCCACCCATCCGTCCACTTACAGCAGCAGAAACGGCGTCCACATCGAGCAAATGATATCCTACGACGAATATCGGCCGCCAAGATTACGCCTCGCATCGGTGAGTCTGACGGACTGAACCAAAAACTTGGCTGACCTTGACTCTTGTGCTTTCTTGGCTGTCTCTTTGAGCGTCCTTCCATTGGAGGGCACAAGCCTCGCATACACATCCCACTTTCAACCAGGAGGCACATAATTATGACGTGTACTCCGTACCCTCTTCATTGCATCCATTCTCCAAATTCCCCCCCCCC
>JRUC01000825.1:0-11717 GCA_000806385.1 Leptographium procerum | reverse complement strand
TCCTCGCGCAACTCGCTGGTCAGCCAGCCGAGCACCGAGGCGCCGAGCTCGTACATGTCCAGCTCGCCGATGCAGATGGCTGCCGACGACTCCGCCAGCGGCAGCAGGCTCTTGCCCGTGTCGCCGTCGCTGCGGCCGCACCACCACCATCACCACAACCGGCGCCGCAGCATAGACCAGGCTAGCGGGCGTCTGCTAGCACAGCTGGCCGAGTGGCTGCAGTACGAGAAGGAGAAGAAGGAGAGTCGCAAGTCGCGGCGGATCGTGCGCCCCCACGGAAGGAAGACCAAGTCGCCGCCATCAGACGCGAAGCCTAGGGGGGGAGCCAAGGGGGAGCCCAGAGAAGAAGCGTCATCTTCCAAGCCAGCTGCTGTCAGCGACGATGTCGCCGTGCCTGTACTTCCTGCCCCTCCTGTCGCACCTGTCGCTCCTGCGCAGGAGGCCAAGCGGACAAGAGCGCTGTCGACGGACTCGGCTTCCAGCGACATGTCTCTGGACCGGCTGCAGCGCATCATCGACGACGGCATGGCAGCAATGGGAATCGAGTCGCTCGCCGGCCTAGCCGCCGGCGGACGGGTTGCTGGAGCGGGAAACAGCAGCAGTCGGCGTCACTCGCGCAGCATGCGGTACCAGCCCAGCCGGACGGCATCCTCCGACACCGACTACGTGGACGGCGACGTGTTCGTGCCGGGCTGCGATGCCGTGCTAGACAACTCCAAGACACTAAAGTATGCGGTGAGCAGCAGCACCACCACCACCACCACTACCACTGCCGATCGGATGACCTCCGACACGGGCCTGCCGGGCCGCCGCGAGGAAAAAGAGCGTCAGGCCTGGGTCGGCTTCAAGAACGAGATCATCCGGCTCGCACACACGCTACGGCTCAAGGGCTGGCGCAAGGTCCCGCTGGACGCCGGCGAGACGGTGACGGTTGAGCGGCTTAGCGGCGCCCTCACCAACGCTGTCTACGTCGTCCTGCCGCCGTCCGAGGTGCTGCCGTCGACCGCTCACGCAAAGGCGAACCCCGGTGCCGCCAGCGCCGTGGCCATTGCCGGCACGCCCGGCTCGACCTCGTTTGGTGGCGAGGGAGCTTCTTCTACTTCTGCCTCCGCCTACGCGGCCAGCCGCCGCAGCCAGCCCAACAAGCTGCTGCTGCGCATCTACGGCCCGCAGGTAGAGCATCTGATCGACCGCGAGAACGAGCTGAGCGTGCTGCGGCGGCTCGCCCGCAAGAAGATCGGGCCCCGGCTGCTGGGCACCTTTGCCAACGGCCGCTTCGAGGAGTTCTTTGACGCCTCCACGCTGACGTCGGTCCAGCTGCGCGATCCCGACACATCCCGGCAGATCGCCAAGCGCATGCGCGAGCTCCATGACGGCGTCGAGCTGCTCGAGGTGGAGCTCGCTGCCGGGCCAAACGTGTGGCGCAACTGGGACCGCTGGCTGGACGCCGTCGAGCGCACCATCACCCTCGTCGACCGCGAGGTGCGCCTCGTGCTGGCCGCACAGCAGCTCGCCGTCGCCGCCGGCCGCTCGCCACATCCGCCGTCTGTCAGTGTAGCAGACGCCTGGAAGTATCGCGGCTTTGTCTGCGGTGTCGAGTGGCCCAAGTTCAAGGCTGCCGTGAATGCATATCGCCATTATGTTGTCCAGCACTACGGCGGAGAGCGCAAGATTCGCGACCATCTTATTTTTGCGCATAACGATGTGCGTTTTTTTTTTTTTCGCTCTTCTTTTTCTTCTTTCCTCCCCAAACAACATCCCAACTGCTAACAAACCCTACAGACACAATACGGAAACATCTTGCGCATCCGACCAAGCGAGAAGTCGCCTCTGCTGCAGCCCGGAAACGAGCACAAGCAGCTGGTGGTGATCGACTTTGAGTATGCCGCGGCCAACCCGCCCGGCGTCGAGTTTGCTAACCACTTCACCGAGTGGGCATACAACTACCACGATGCCGTCGTCCCGCACGCCTGCGACATAGCCAAATATCCCACACCCGAGCAGCAACGCTGCTTCCTGCGCGCCTACACCGAGCACCGGCCCCAGTTCCCTCACCAGTCCGGCGCCAGCACCCCGCGCTTCGGTCCGCTGTCGCTGCCGTCGCTGCCATCACTGTCCGAGCAGCCGTCGCTGTTGTCGTCGTCGTCGTCGACGTCCATGTCGCTGCCGCCCCCGACCAGCTCGGCCAGCTCGATCGCCGAATTCATGCTAGACGCACGGGCGCCGCCCGGCGGCTGGAAGGAGGAGGAGCGACGAAACGAGGAACTCGCAGAGAGACAGCTGGACGAGCTGATGGCTGAGACAAGGCTGTGGCGCCTGGCCAACAGTGCGCAATGGATCGTCTGGGGCATCGTGCAGGCCAAGGTGCCAGGCCTGGAACTGACAGAAGCAGAAGCCAAGAGCCCTGAAGCCGCCGTAGACAACGATGCCAATGGCAGCGACGACGCCGAGGCCGCCGTCGAAGAGGATGGCTTCGACTATCTTGCATACGCCCAAGACCGTGCTCTCTTCTTCTGGGGCGACTGCGTCCAGATGGGCATCGTGCGCCTCGAGGACCTGCCTGCGGATCTGCGGCCGAGGATCAAGATCTTGGAGTATTGAAAAACGACGACAGAGGGAGGAACCTGTGCAAACGCAGTTCTCGGTGCGTTGAAAGGATTGATGTCGGAATCATCCTCTGCATGTTTAAGTGCCGAAGCCCGTCCACCCCTCTCTGTGATCCGCTCCTCGAGATAAGCCATACTTCCTGCACCCTGCTGTCAGTCTTCGTACAGCATACTACACTTGGCAGGGCTTCCCGGTAACCGACAAGTGGTCGCCCGTATTCAGCGACGGAGCCGCGGCTTGTGAGTAATCAGGAATAGTACAGAGTAGAGAAAAATGACAGAAAAACAATAAACAACAAAACAGCATGAGCAGCATGAGCAGCATGCAATTCGGCCCTTCGTAAGAGACAGCACTAAACGAATATACGAACAATCCGTCAGTCAATCACAAGAGAGCAAGAGGGGCTGTGACTGCCAAAAGAAGGAGGTGGATTGCATCAAAAGATACAAACGAACACGACATTCGACAAAAAAAGCATATGCCGGCGCTAAAACAACAGGCAGATAGGCCTCTGAGCCCATGTGCAGTAGCCATGGTGGATGCAAATACTCCGTATTGTCATATGCGGGTGTCCGAAAGAAGCTAGCGCTAAACTAATGGGACCGTGCAGATGCAGGCGTCAGAAAGCAGTCACGGCAGACGGCGGCTAACGTCTCGCATCGATCGACCGGACAGCACATCTCTGCAATGGCAGATGAACACGTAGAAGCGGGAGCGAACCACCGGGGCTGAAATGGCCTTCTTAGAGAATTACAAGTGCAGCAGAGTGTCAAGTGAAACAGACGAACCAGAAGAAACGGTAGGACTGGCACCAACGGCCGAAGGTGGAAGGCTTCCGGGTCACTGCAGTTGTTGAACGTCACGGGATGCAAGAAGAAAGGGGCCTGGGGCCCGCGAGCGACTAGAATAGAGAGTAGCAGTACCAAAGTGCAGACGTATGTCGGGATGTCCGTCCAGAGGAGAACAGAGACTTGACTCGTTCTGCCTCCGCTTTTGCGTGAATTCGTCTTAGCCGATTGTGCCTGACCTGCACCTGGCTGGCTGAAGAGGCTCGATAGGCTGTGGCGCGAATTTGTCACACTGCGGAAGCATGTCTGCGTCTGCGTCTGCGTCTGCGTCTGTACAGAGAGCCGCAGAAAAGAACTCCCTTGCGTGCATGTCCCGCACACCCGTCGGAGTTCGACCGATGACACTCTGTAAGCGCCTGGATGGCACATAGGCCTGTCGACAACACACTCTCGGCCAGTGAGAAGTGTGCCTGGAACGGGCCTGCAGCTCGCCGCACATGTATCTCAGTTATCTCAAGTACCTTGCAGGCCCAGCGTCTGTCTGTAAGATACATGCGGCCCTTGGCCGCATTAATGCTGCATTGGTGCTGCATGCACTCCATAGAAGGAGGGGGGGCAGCAAGGGACGGTCACGCGTTGGTAGTATCCGCACATCACTGCACTTGAGGTGCAATCTCGTACTCACGTTGGACAACAGGTCCCATATTGGATTGACACGGGCCAAAGTAAATCGAGGTTGTCTTGGGGAAATATATCATGTCTTCACCCATCTGCACCCATCATAGTCTCCTAAGGACTTTGTGCACTAGATGTGCGTTCTTCAGTATCCGTCTTGCTCGAGTCGATGGGCTGACGTCGCCTCGTGGGGGGGTTTTCAAGCTTCCTCTGCGCCATGCGTCTATCTGTTCGTTGGGCCCACTCTGAGGGCATGAACTCCATTTTTAGTTGTGCTGGTCTGCAATTGCTCGGCTGGAGAACACCCTGATGAGGTCATGTTGCATGTGCACGGTGATCGGCAGGCGTCTGTTGTCTTCTATCGTAGCATTGGCGTCTCCGGATCGCGGGCAGAATGCCTCATTGACCGGCTCCCGCGACAATATCGACTGTTGAGTTGCTCGGCTTGCAAAGCCATATCTGAAAAGAAAGCCCCCAGACAGGTTTTCTAATACGGCTAGCCGACCAGCTTTCCGCTCGTATTTGCGCATGCCGGCCTCGCAATTCTTACGACACGACTTTGCAGACTCGTAGTCGATCCACCCACTTCGTCTTGCCCGTATGTCTGTCATCCAACAGCCACTGCATCCAACGGGAGAATCTGGCCTTCGGCACTTTACCCAGATGCTTCTCTGCATCTCGGAGGAGGGCAATTGTGTGCAGCCTTTGCCTGAAAAAAAAAACGCAAAGCGAGCGGGATTGCCCGCAGGAACCGGCTGGCCTAATTCCTTTTCCTGTCAGGTTTGGGGGCGAAGCATGAAAATTAGCAATGCAACCAAAAACTCTCTGCTCGCTGTTGGCACGTCAGTAGTCGTTCTTCATACGTAAACAGCCTCTCTCACCTTCCTGCCGGTCTTTGAAATGACTCTCCATCTTTGTCGTGGGCGCGAATCGTATGCAAACAAGGGTACCGTCCTTTCACACTTTGTTTTCCCGCCCCTCCCATACCCTTTTTGGGGCGTATGATCGCCGCTAGGCACGCTCAACAAGCAGTCTGAGCTTCGTCGTTTAACGGTATTCGCCGTATGCATCTCGGCTCATATATTCGGTTCTCAGCGAATGCGTCTCTGACCCTCTCCCCCTTCAGCTTTTGTGTTGCATTATTCATCAGCATTAGCTTGGGGGGGGGGGGCTTTCTTACCCGCGCTTCTATGCAAGAGTGCGTCCACGGCTGAGCTAAACGCCCTCGGATTAAGCCAGGAGATCCACCACACTCTCGATCTTCAACCGCATAGAGCCATTAGCTGCCTCTAGACGTGTTCAGGAGGGTGGAAAACGCGCGCAAATCGCATAACGGCCAATGGGCGCGACTCTTGGCGTTACAGCAGCAGGACAGAGGGCGGAAAATCAGAGTAGTTTCCCGCGCTTGCGCTTCGATATCTCCTTGTCATCGCAGTGCAGTGCTCACTTGTGAAGTGGATGGAACTCACTCGCGTAAGTCTCCAGGTGATGCTTGCGTCCGAGAACTGGCCTGATCGTACCGTTCAAGCTAGAAGTGGCTTAGTCCACAACCTAACCACCTTGTTCCTTCCGTCTTTGCGGCAGTTGTCTTCCCACTTAGCTCTTTCCTCTTCTATGGTACTCCGCGCTTGCCTCGGGTCGGATTAGAAGGTTTGCATGTTGAAAATGTCGACAATGCCGGTAGATAAGTAGTTACACACAGATATACGGATACATATATGGATATCTTCTTCCTCTTCTGCCTTACCCATCAGGACTCATGCCTCCATCTTCCCTCGCTTATAAGTGTGCCTCTATCTTGGCACTTTCACGCACACTCTTTCCAGGCTCCTCTCTGCTCCTTTTCGTCGTTCTTACTTATATATTTCGGCTGCCATGTCGTTCATTAGTCTTTCAACCACTGGAACTCCGTGATATCATGATCGTTGACTTATACAAGACTGACCCTTCCCTCCACGAGTGCACAACTTCGTCCCTGTGTACCACACATTCACTTCCTCGTGAAGCATGTTGCCAATGTCCCTGCACAGAGACCCTGTTCTTCTTTAATCTGGTCAGTTTGTTTGGATTTTCGGTACTCATCATGATGACTGCGCCAGGGGAAACGCCAGGGAAGAAGCAAGGCCAGTTTGAGCTGCCCAGAATGCAGTCTCTCAACCGACCGCAGAAAGTTAAAAAGAATCGCTTTCTTGCCACTGTTCATCCCAAGTCTATCTCTGCTCATCCTGACCATCATCTGTATCCGTCATTCAAACTCCTGAGTCCTGGTTTTATTACCAGCCAGTCTTGCCCCGACACATCTCGTTGCAGTCATCGACAGCACCAAAACCTTGTTATTCAAGGCGGTTCTCCTGACCAGCAGTCTCGGCAATCCCAGAACATCGCACACCAACAGTCAAGCCATGCTTGGTGCTCCAAACTGCGTCTTTCACAGGGGCAGAGTCCCACACAGCCCATTATGAACAAAAAAAAAACCCACAGCTCCTGCTTCGGGAAACATAGTGAGCCCCTAGACTCTTGATACTGGCTACTTTGCCATCCCGGCTCTCGCTAGTTCCATCTGACCTTTCTTCATATGATAACCGCCTTATGGCGAATTTTCCAATGCCATTGCCACCACACCCTGCTGCCAACTATCTTCCATTTCTCGAGCCATTGTCGTCCTCATCAAGCAGGACACCGCTAACAGTAGTGAGAAATGTGCCCCAAAACACTACCCCGAAGAGCTTTCAGGAGAAAGCTCCAGATCAGTCATCAAACTACAACCCACAAGCCGCAAATTTTACGCGTGTAAGCTCTCTGACAAGCTATGAAGTATGCTATATAGAGAACTAGACACGCCTACCCCTTCTCCTGACTGATAACTATGACTGACTGCTAACAACACACGGCTCGGATAGGATCTGAAAGGCCCTCTCACCAAGATAGCTCAAAGCACCTTTGAATCATGCACTCCACAGGAAGCCATGTTAAAGGCGTCAACAACAGTACTGGACTGGCCTTGCTCCACCGCAAGTCGGAATTATCTCCCAGCAAAGCAGATGCTAGACCAGAATATCGTCGAGGAACGACAATCCAACGTCTTGCCTCACCGCGAAACGCCTGCAATACTCTTTCTTAACAGAGCACCATTATCCGATCATGTACGCCAGATTCTAGCCGATTCGTGTTTTTATGAAAGCAGCGACAGGAAGGGTCACACTGCCGACAGCACAGAAAGACACGAACCAGTCTGGCAGCAAGCCTACCTACGCATTGACGGTCATCGGTACGCCCAGGCTACATCCATAAGGCCACAGCAATATATTCCTTTGACAGCAACCGTATCACCTGCCTCATGTGTGCACAACACATGGTCTCATGTGCCTGACGAACATCTTCTTTCAAGTTACGCTCAGTCTTTTTCCACGCATATTCACACTATCTACCCAATCATCCCAAGCGAGCGCCTGAAAACCGTTGTGGCCGGATTTCTTCGGCGGCTCGACACATCGGAGACACAACGGCAAAGGTGCTGCGACTCGATCCACGCCCAAGCAAAACACGCCAATGAGTTGCTCGTCCTTGCTCTTGGCAGCGTTTGCTGGGCAAAATGTGGTGGGATGATAGTCGAACCCGGACCAGAGTTTTATGCTCGCGCTAAGGGCATCCTGGAGGTAATTGCAAGCGAGTATGGAGCTGAAGCTATGGTCGAAAATTTTGGAGATGCCAGCGCCGGCGAAGATTTCAACACCGAGAGGCATTCGGCATATATACAAGAGACGCGACTTGACCTGGCTCGCTCCCACCTTCTGGCCGCTCTCTTCTGTGGGCAGTTGGCTTGGCTCACGGAAGCAGCCGGACATGTTCATGATGCCGCCCGTGTTATTCTGTATTCGATACATCGGCCATGTAAACGCACAAACAACGACTTGACGCAGGGAACACAAAGGTTACCCCTCGTCGACTATGCTCGCCACCCATGGATACTTTCAGGGGAGGAGCGCCAGCTAGTGCTACTGTACTGGATCTGTGTCCTTTTGGAATCGTGAGTACTGTTTCGCTTGCGACACATTTCGAAGCAATCATACAGAAACATACTGGGTTGCTGACAAACGCGTCTCTTAATAATAGCGAGTTCAATGCTGAAGTTTGCCCGTCACCTTCGCCCTTGCTGCGCTATCAATCGATAATTCCTTCGCCGGTTTTCGATGGAAGCCAGGCTGAGACTGCCGTAGGCAATGACGAAGATACGGCAATGGCTGATGCTGACACAGAGAAACAGAGCGTCGACAACACAATCTCTAACCAAGATGTAAAGCAAGAACGTGATGTGCGAACCAACTTTGAAGCCCAAGTGTGTCTTCGGCGTCATCTTAACCGTATATATGGCGAAATGTACTGCGGCCAGAATGAGACGAGATCTGCTGTCGAGGAGCTTAGGCTACAGTTTCAAGGTCTCTCAATATCACAGCCTCAGTCGTCCCCGGTCTGGAAAGGCACGCTCACAGCTCGGGCTCGTGCTGGCTACTGGGAGGGTATTGCCTGGGGCTTCTTGCCAGCGCTATCACAAGCGTATGAACAGACCGACAAGGCGCAGCTAGCTACTGGGATTTACAGCCTTGCTGAAGTCATCCGTGCATACCATGGCGTGCCGGGAGGCCGGCTCATCCTCCCAAATGCTTTTGGGGCAGCCATGGTGTACGTTGGCAGCTGCTTCTTCCTCTTGTCCAAACCGTTCCACGAGCTAATTGACTGGTAGTCAATGTCGATACCTATTGCTGTTATTTGCTGCATCACGTGCCATACCGGGCGTGGCAGACATTGCCGACAACGCCATGCTGTGCAAGCTCATCGAAGGCACGGCAGCCTCATTACAAGACATGGCTGGCCCGGCCGGTGTCTTGCAGGCAGCGAGGCGCGTGCTCAAGCTAATGCAACAGCAGTTGCAACCTCCCATGTCCATGTCCGATGAGACAATCTCGACACTTGCAAATATGCCAACGGCTGCCATCGGCTCTGCTAAGCCATCTGCGGTTGCGGACGCCCCGGCAGAACGTGTCTCAGGCCTGTCTCTATTCTGCCCACCGTTCTCGTATTTCTCTGTCGACTCGGCGAGCGCTTTGGCAACTGCTACATCGTCGTCGTCGTTCGCCTCACTTGCAACACCGAACACAGCGCGTTGCTGGTCCTCCGGACCACCTCCAACTCCGCAGACCTTTCCATCACCATTTAGCACGTCATTTTCTTCCCTATCTTCACCTCTGTCTTCTCCATTTACATTTGTCGCCTCCTGTGCCCCAGAGCCGAAGCCCGATTTCGAACGGCCCCTACAATATTCAACATCCGCTTTTTATTCTCCGTGGCTATTGCCAGGCGTCACACAGCCGGTACCTGAGCCAGCCTACTGCGTCATTGACATGCTTGAGTTTTCCTCTCGGCTGGGACTCTCTAGCGCGTTTCCATCATCGGAAGCCATTTGATTACGCGAAATTTATGCAGCATTACATTTATGTGATGACTTTTACCCTTCTCTTCCCCCAAATACTGAACATTTGAGCACATTATTTCGATGTCATTTTCGTAATGGCCAGAGACACAAATTCTTCTACTTATAGAATGCGCCATGTTTTTATGTGTGAATACGTACGTGCAGTCGTACTTACACCGTTTTCAATGACGACTTGAATTTAAAGTAGTGGCTCTCGTACTTAGCTGCATCTTAGGTCGCATTGGTTCGACAGAGGTTCTCCGGAGCAAAGCGTGCGAGCACTCGCACGAGAGCACTCTTCTGAAACACAGATAGCGCTCGTGCTTGCTGGGCACTCGCATCCAAGCTGGCATACCTCTTGTTGTTCCTCCAAGTAAACAAAGGAGCTTGTGCCTCGGCATTTGTTTACCTTCAGTTCGACTCCGTACGGAGTAAGCGAGGTTGGATAGCATCGTATGGGGTAGTTTCCACATGTTTGCAGCAAAAGCCGACAATCATTACAATCTTACTTCGTTCAAAGCCGCTCAACAAAGTCGATATAAATTTAGCCAATTGGCGCCCAAAACCCCTGACACATTGTGAATTGGGCAACCTAAACGGGATTAGCCTTTTGGCGAGGTCGCGTCTTTTTCACCGTTGTTGTCACAGCAACATGGGCCAGACACGCCCAAAAAAGCGACGGCGGCGGGACCAATCTGAAATGAAGCAGCATTAATTTGCGGATGGTTGGATACTCTTGGCAAGAGTGGGTCTCAGCAGGGATTGCGGGATGGTGGTGGCTAGACGTATCTTTTACCACCAATAGGCAAGCTTCTAGCAGCTTTCCAGCACATGCCACTCCTGGCACTGTGCTTGCACTCCCTATAACTCGCCTCTTCTGAGCGCGTTTTTTAGCCTATCTTGATTTCGTGGTTCAGTGTTGCATATCAGACCCTGATTTGGTCCAATGAGAGAGCTCACGATCTTGCTCTCGGAGTGCACCTGTAACCGCGGCCTGTCATTTTACTTTACTTTTCTTCTTCTTCTTTTTTTTTTTGGTGGCCAAGATTACTGACTGCTCATACGAGTACTCGAATCTTACATGTCCGTTTCTATTATTTCTTTTCTTTGTACCTTGATTTGACACCTCGATACGTCCGGCTACTACGAGTACAGAGCAGCTTGCCCGAGACAGCATAGCTTTTGCATTGCAGAGGAAAAAAGCAGGGAAAAATAGAAAAGAAACCGGCACATGGCTTGCTTCGTTACAGCTAAGTCGTAGAAAAAGGACCATTGACAGTCCGTGGGTTTTCCTGAGTAAGATTGCCTGCATCCTGCGAGCAGTTTTGTACGAGTGTACTTGTTCGCCGAAATATACCGTGTACAAGCTACATTTACACTGTGGGCGTATCCTGCCGCTTCGGCTTGACTGCTTTTGCACTTTTCAGCTGACCTGGCGCAATCCCCAAATGAAAACGCGCGGTTGGGAGATCCGGGCTGCAGGACTAGCTAGGTTATGCATGCACAATATTAGGAGAGCTACTCCGCAGGCAGGCAAAAGGGTCGCAAGCTCCTCGTACGCCTGCTCGTACGAAGCATTACTCGTACTCGTACTCCGTGCACATACGGAGTAGCATGGATAAGCCGGATTTGTTCCAGTCTCGCAGCTCCCATTGCAGCCCAACTGTAGGCGGTGAGCTTCCCAGCTTTTGCTGTGTGCTTCTTGACTCGTCGTAGCATGTGCTGTACTATTATTTTGTGACAAAGCAGCTGTACTATGTGAGATACAAGTGATGCGAAATGACAGTGGCAGGAAGAGGAAGGCCTTTTTTGGCCCAGGTCTCGTCAGGAGAGGCTGGGAGCTGATGGTACTGGGCGGGTCCGCTAAGCACTTTTCGGTGGGCAATAAACAACAAAACCATAACAAGACCATCACAGAGACGCACCACAACGGCACCACACCCTGTAGCTGTGGCTGGGAGGGAAGAGGGGGGAGGCGATGTGGATCCACCTAGAGTGCATGGATACGAGTAAACAGGTCGGTCTTCCTCCAGAGACGAGACCGGCTCAGTGGACAATCGCGGTTCCGTACTCGTAAGCCCCTATCGTATACCTCTCTCAGATGGGTACTCCTGTGGAAGTATCTAACTCACAGGTGCTAGCCGGAGGAGGGTGACTGGATGGTTGCTGGGGGGGGG
>JRUC01000817.1:0-11815 GCA_000806385.1 Leptographium procerum | reverse complement strand
CCTCTGCAACAACCCCAGAACTCAGCGCCATCTTTGCTGCAAACCCTCCTCTACTCCTCCAGGCATTAGCCAGGAGCCATCGCAGCCATGACTACCACCACCACGTCTTCCTCGTCGCTGCAGGGTAAGCCATAACCGATCATCATTCATCATTGAAGGCTCTCAATTAAGGGCCCTCGCATCGCTTCTTCTTGCTAACATCGCTGCAGGTCTCTACCTGACCTTGGCTCCCGTGGCCATTCAGGCTGGCATATACCTTCTTATCTTCCTCCTCCTTCGTCGCAGCAACCGTCGCTGGTATGCTCCTCGTACATACCTGGGCAGCCTGAAGCAGAGGTAAGATAACCGCTTTCTCATCTCGACCTCTCTACACACAACCCGATGAGGCTGACCTTCATTCCTCTCCCTTTAGCGAACGCTCTCCAGAGCTGCCCAGTGGCCTGCTCAACTGGGTCGCCAGCTTCTGGAAGATCCCTGATGTCTACGTCCTCCAGCACCAGTCCATGGACGCCTATCTCTTCCTCCGCTACCTTCGCGTCCTTGTGGTGATGACCTTCACCGGCTGCGTAATCACTTGGCCGGTGCTCTTCCCGGTCAATGCCACTGGCGGTGCCGGTCAGAAGCAGCTGGATATCCTGTCCTACTCCAACGTCGACAGCAGCACCTTCAAGAAGCGCTGCCGCTACTTCGCACATCTCTTCATGGCCTGGATCTACCTTGGCTTCATCATGTTCCTGATCTTCCGCGAGTGCGTCTTCTACGTCAACCTGCGCCAGGCCTTCCTCCTCAGCCCCGTCTACTCGCAGCGCCTGTCGTCTCGCACCGTGCTGCTTGTCAGCGTCCCTGAGTCCCTCCGCGACGAGCGCCGTCTCCGCAAGATCTACGGCGAGGCTGTGCGCAACGTCTGGATCATCCGCGACACCAAGGAACTCGCAGACCACGTCGAGGAGCGTGACAAGGATGCCTTCATGCTGGAGAAGGCAGAGGTCAAGCTGATCAAGGCCGCCAACAAGGAGCGCCAGAAAGCCATCAAGAAGGGCGCTGCCTCTCTGGCCAAGCCCAACGAAGATGGGCCCATCGACGGAGAGTCTGGCAGTGTTGCAGCCCACTGGCTCCCGCGCAAGAAGCGGCCTACCCACCGCACTGGCCTGCTCGGTCTCATCGGCAAGAAGGTCGACTCCATCGACTGGTGTCGTGACGAGATCCGCCGCCTCAGCCCCCAGATCGAGACGGAGCAGGAAGAGTACCGTGCCGGCAAGCCCAAGACGATCCCCGCCGTGTTTATCGAGTTCGACACCCAGGCCGCCGCCGAGAACGCCTACCAGTCCATTGCATTCCACGAGGGCCTGCAGATGCGCCGCTATATCGGCATCTCTCCTCCGGATGTTGTCTGGTCGTCCCTGAGCATCCCCTGGTGGCAGCTGCTGCTGCGCAAGTATGCCGTCTTCGCCT
The DNA here is from genome assembly GCA_000806385.1 of Leptographium procerum. Lineage (NCBI taxonomy): Eukaryota > Fungi > Ascomycota > Sordariomycetes > Ophiostomatales > Ophiostomataceae > Leptographium > Leptographium procerum. The sequence continues at coordinate 10,363 of JRUC01000817.1, read as the reverse complement.
TTATCGTTGCTCTCATCATCTTCTGGGCCATCCCCGTCGCTGTTGTCGGTACTATCAGCAACATCAACTACCTCGAGACCATCTCCTTCTTGACCTGGTTGAAGAAGATTCCGACGATTGTCATGGGTTTCGTAACTGGTCTTCTGCCCTCTGTGCTTCTGTCTCTCCTCATGTCCCTGGTGCCCGTGGTTATGCGATGTGAGTATATCCGAAAGTATAATGCCAATGCATTCGCGTGGTGGAAGCATGCGCGGAAGGGAAAAAAACAATTGCTGACTAATTCTCTACAGTGTGCGCTAAACTCGCTGGCGAGCCGTCGCTTTCTCGTGTCGAGCTGTTCACCCAGAACGCCTACTTCTGCTTCCAGGTGATTCAGGTGTTCCTTGTCTCGACGCTTGCATCGTCTGCCACTGCTGTCGGCAAGCAGATTGCCGACAACCCGTCGAGCGTCACTACTATTCTGGCCAGCAATCTTCCCAAGGCATCCAACTACTACATGTCCTACTTTATTGTGCAGGGTCTCTCCGTCGCCTCCGGCGTCCTCGCTCAGGTTACCGGCCTCATCATCTTCAAGCTTCTTTACAAGTACCTGGCCGGAACGCCTCGCGCCCTGTACCAGAAGTGGACCAACCTCAGTGCTATTTCCTGGGGCAGTGCTCTTCCGGTCTATACCAATATTGCTGTTATCGGTAAGTCGCTCGGAAAAAAGCACAAAGAAGACTTAATAACTCATCGTGGTTTATTTTGGGGTTTCCATATGCTAACTGTATGCGTAGCCATTACATACTCAGGAATTGCGCCGCTGGTTCTGGGCTGGGCAACGCTTGGCTTGCTCTTCTTTTACCTTGCCTACCGTTACAACGTCCTGTTTGTCACCCAGACTACGATTGACACACGCGGCCTCATCTACCCGCGTGCCATCAAGCAGCTCATGACAGGCGTGTACCTGTGCGAAATTTGCATGATTGGCCTCTTTGGTGCTAGTGTGGCGATCATTCAGCTGGTGTTTATGGTTGTCTTCTTGGTCTTCACGGTCCTCTTCCACATCAGCCTGAACACAGCACTCGACCCCCTGATGTACAACATGCCCCAGAGTTTGTTGGCCGAGGAGCAGCGCCGCAGCGACCTAGAGTCTGGCCACGCGGTTCGCGGAGCTGTGGGCGCGGATGGGGCTGTTACCAAGAACAGCACCACGGAGAGCAGCGCAACTGCCGGAGTGACAGAGAAGGGTGCTGCCGAGGCCGGTCTCACGGGGTCTACGGATCCTGCGATCGAGGGCAGCGTCCTGCAGCGCTTCCTGAAGCCGTGGGTGTACTGCAACTACGAGGCGATGCGGAAGCTGGTCCCTCACGAGCCTGGCGAGATGAACTTTGACGAGATCTACACACCTGACATCATACAGCACGCCTACTTGCCGCCATGCGTGGGCAGCGAAGCGCCGAAGCTGTGGATCCCAGAGGACCAGGCCGGCATTTCAAAGCAGGAGCTGGCGCACACGAGCGAGGTGATCCCGATCACAGACGACGGCTGCATTCTGGACGAGAAGAACAACCTCGTCTGGGACCAGGAGGGATCGCGACCGCCCGTTTGGGAGGAAAAGATTCCGTACTAAACAGATTTAATGGGAGAAAGTGGGAAGGGCTTTCTGAAAAGGGGCTTTTATCAGCCTCGGCCCTACACAGGATCATTCATCTATGGAACAGGTCTTTTAATAACCGAGTTTTTTCTATCGCGTTCTTCTTATAATGTTCCTCTGTTTGCTGTGCTCTTTTGGTTCCTGTTATTGCTTAGTTGCTGTTGTCGAACGGGTCTGGGCGTTACACCAGGAGGGCTTCACACAGTGAAAGACGGACGGCCTTTGAAATTCATGGAGATGCTAAGAGATATCCTGGGAAGAATTGCTTCGCTCGTTTGGTATTATAGTCATTGTTTTGGAATAACAATGTCTAGGGGTCTATTCTGCAGGGGCCGATGATTGCATCAGAGTTTGTGAAAAAAAATTCTTGATCTTGTGATGATTCTAGACATTAAGAGCCCAAGTCTTGGAAGCCGATGCAGACGGCCGTGGCGTAGGTGCCGTCATGGCTGATGCTTAGCAGCGCTTCCTGCTCGACGACAACGCCATCGTCGACACTCGGGTATCGGCACGAAAGTGTCTCGTCTTCATCTCTATCTGCTGTGGCCGGGAGCCGGATGAGGGCGACGGGCGGCCCGCTGCCATTGTTTGCATCGTCCTTTGAGCGGACGATGCGAATCTGGTGAAAGGTCAGGCTGAGATGTGGGTGAGCCTTAATGACGGCCTCCTTGGCGGCAAATCTGGGGCAATTTGTCAGAGAGAGAGAGAGAGAGAGAGAGAGAAAGAAAGAGAGAAAGAGAGAAGTAAAGCGTACCTTCCGGCCAGAAAGCGGGCAGCCTTCCAGAGAGTGGCATCGTGCAGGCGGCTGTCTGTTTCTGCAGCTGTCGTCGATGGGCCGCCGGCCAGGAGCCAAGCAAGGAGCTGGGAAGATGAGGAGGTTGCGGACGGTGCGGAGGATGACAAAGATGACAAGGATGTCGGTGGCAGCTCTTGTGGTGTCAGGATACGACGCACAAAGCGGGCGGCCCGATAAGAAGAGGAGGAGGATGACGAGGAGGAGGCTGGGGTGGCGGAGGAGGATGGGATGGGAGCACCAGCAGATCTCCCAAGGATGGCATAGATGCGGGCGACATCGCAGATGTCTGTCCCGACGTGCAGGCCGGGAAGAGGGAAGCGGCGGATGTTGGTGGGTAGTGGTGGTATGGGTGAGGAAGAGGGAGAAGAAGAAGAAGAAGAAGAAGAAGAGGAAAATGATGACTTGGCTGTCCGAAAAGCCACAGCAGACGTTAGAGTCGGCTTAGCAGCAGCAGTTGTTGTCGCCGCTCTCACTGTCGCCGCAGCCAGAGTTATTATAGCTCGGGCAGATGACAGGGTCATGGCGGAGATGCCATCTGCTTTGATCGACTGACTCAATAGCTTCAGCGAAGAAAGAAGCCTGGAAGACAGTGTGAGATGGACCGTGCGAAGAAAGTGCTAAAAAATCACTCGTAAAAGGGTAGCGATAAGATAACGGAACATCAATACGTCATTTCAAGTCAGACAGACGTGGTCAAGCAGCAACAAGCATCAATCATAGCACCTAGATAGATTTTGGTATTATGCATTAGCAAGCCGATTTGTGCTCTGCCTCTGTTGCGTTACCATGGTTATCCTGTTTTTCTGATTTCCTGATTTCCTTTCCAAATAAACCTTTTTCTGATCCGTTTCCGTTTCCGTTGAGATTTCCCTCCCCTGCCAATATACTTTCCTTTTTAGGTTTTAGGGTTTCAATATTTGACGACAACACAACAGCATTCTTTGTTCTACATTTCCCACTTCCCATGTTCATTCCCTGCTTCCGTTGTTTTCCATTCCGTACGTAAGACATCCCTTTATCCTTCAGCTCTCACCAACAGCTCACTCGTTCAGCAGCGGCGCCCGCTCAGTGTCCTCGGATGTGACGACGGCAATAACGGACTCGCCTCTGCCGGTCCACTGGGGGACGGCAATGGCAAAGGTGGCGACAAAGAGCGTAGCCATGATGGTGAAAGCAAAGATCCACTGCAGAGCGACGACCTGGATGAAGAACTGGCCGACGCCGAGGGCAGCGGCAAGGACGGAGAGGAAGAAGCCCATGGAAACGTCCTGTGGGTGTTAGTGGGGACGGGAAAAAAGAGAGGGAAGGAAATAAAAGAGAGAGGAACAAAATAGAGTAGATAGAAAGGAAGAAAAAAGAGTGAGAGGAGTACGTACACCGAGGAGGATGAACAGCAGACCGTAGCCGAGGATGGACCAGACAAAAATGTTGGCCATGACGCGGGCGACGAGGCTGTGGGGGTGAGGCGTGGCAATGGCGCCGTTCCAGAAGAGGGCGACAAAGGTCCAGGCGAGCGGCCCGGCGACGGTGGGGACGTGGACGAGGGCGAGCGGGTGGGAGGCCAGCGGGTGGCGCATACTGAGGGCGGACAGGTTGATGAAGTTGATGACGAGCACGATCTCAGCGAGGACAAAGTGACTGGTGACAAAGAGCAGCACAAAGGCCGAGTGCAGCAGGTTGTTGAGGATAAAATGCGAACCGACGGCGGCGGCGACGGACGAGGTCTCGGCCGTCGACGAGAAGAGCCGGTTGGCGTAGCCGGTCTGGGACGCGAACAGGCCGACCCAGTAGATGTAGACGATGACCATGTTGAGCGTAAAGCCGGTCGGGTGGTGGCGGTTCTGGTCGCTGATGCGATGACCGTGCCAATGGTGGCCGGGTCCGCGCACGGCGTAGTAAACCGACAGGGCCACAGCCAGCGCCCAGGTGGCCAGCGTCAGCACGCGGTACGAGGCCAGCTCGCGGCGAGAGCGGCCATCGCGATAGGCGAATGGGTTGACTGGTGGATGTTAGTGGGGAGGGGGGAGAAAAGGAGAGGAGAAAAGGTGGAAAATTGAGCAGATACGGAAGAGAGATAGAAGGGAGAAGGAAAGTGAGAGGAGAGAGAGAGAGAGAGAGAGAGAGGAGGGGACAGGCAACGGATCAAAATCGAAAGACAAGAGAGAACATGAGAAACATCTGTAGAGCAAAAGCGAGGCTGAGCTGCAAGAAACATACAGTTGCTAGAAGGCATTGTGTTCTAAGAGCTTGACTTTGACGATATCCAAGATGAATTGACAGACGATGGGAAGAGAAGAGAAGAGAGATAGATAGAGAAGAATGGAAATGAAAAGAGTTGCGGGAGAAAGAGAGAAGAAGAGAGAAAGGGAAAAGCAGACACAGAAAAGAGAAAGAAAACGCACAAAAGTACAGCAAAGTAAGGAGCGTTGCGCAGTACTTTACTCGGAACGAGGGAAGGGGCGGCCGTGCTACGCAATCGAATTCCGCAAGCTGGGGTCTGGTGCTACTTACAACAGCTCCTTTTGGGGGAGACAACGGCGGCCCCCGACGTCATAGCGTTGTCTGTGGAGGAGGAGGGGAGAAGGCCGGCCGCTGGGCCCCGCATTCTGGCTTGTCGTCTGACACTGACTAATAAGATCGACTCTTCATATTACGACGACAATTACAAGTACTGTATTTGAAGAAGAGAAAGAAGGCAGCTCTGAGCTGGGGAGTGAATTACAAAGAACAAGGACAATATGAGCTCTGAACGGACGACAAAATAATATAGGCAGACAGAAAAGAAGAAATAAAAGAAAAAGGAAAAGCCAGAGCTAAAAAGAAGCTACGAACTATGCTGGAGGACGGATGACTAAGCCACACATGAGTTTAAAAGTTACGTCTCGTGCATCTCTCCACTATCTCTCTTGGCGAACGGGATCGTCGACGTGGCCGTGAACAGGGGCAAGTCTGCCCGCCGCATTGCTGTCGGCGTCGGGACCTCGGGATGCGGCTGGTACGGCACAAACACGGCCGGCTCGACCGGCTCAGTCGGCTCGGCCAGCACGACGACTGCTGGGATGCTGCTGTCGGCCTCTGTGCTCGGCGTCAGCAGCGGCGATTCGTCCGTGTTCGCGTCTGATGTCTGCGACGGTTCTGTCAGCCGCAGCGCCGGAAGAGGTGCTTTGGGAAGACGGGGCGCTGTCGTCTGGGAAGGTGTTGTGGTTGCAGGAAGAACTGTGGCAGACGGAACAAACGGAGCAGCAGCAGAAGCAGCACAAGCACTAGCAGTCTGCGTCTGCGCCTGCACCTGCGCCTGCACCTGCGCCTGCACCTGCGCCTCCGCCTGCTTTGCCTTTTCTCGTGCCTCTCTCTGAGCGGTCGTGACGACGTTGATCTTGATCCGCCGCATGCCGCTCGTCAGCTTGTCCATGGGGTCTGCCGCTTTCATCGCCTGCGTCGGTCGCCCTCCAGAAGACGCAGTTGACGACAGAGACGTCGTCCGGCTGCTATTGCTGTTGCTGTTGCTGTTGCTGTTGCTGTTGCTGCTGACGCTGGCTGGTGGTACCGCCGCTGTTGTTGCTGGCGCCGTCTTCTTGGCGCGAGGCGTTCGCACCGGCGTCTGCCCCGAAGTTTGTGCCGACGTGTTTCGTCTTGTTGCCGTAGTTGCCGTTGTTGTTGTTGTCGTCGTTGTTGTCGTCGCTGTTGTTGGTCGTGTCTTGCGAATGTTCAGCGTCACCGCACCACCACCGCCACTGCCACCACCGGCTGCTGTCGATCCCGACCGCATGCTGCTGCTCTGGGCTGACGTCGGCCGTGTCGATGTCGATGTCGATGTCGATGTCGATGTCGATCCGCGCGACGACGTCGATGAAGACGCCGGGCCACCACCGCCGCCACCGCCGACCTCCGAAATTGCCGTCGATGCCGCGCTGAGACGCCGAATAGGTTGTTTCGGCCGGCCGCGAGCAGTTGCCGTTGCCGTTGCCGTTGTTGTAGATGATGTCTAGATTGAGTCAGCACTTCACTTGTATTTTGTTGTCCCTCTTCCTCCTCCTCCTCCTCTTCTCACCTTTTCTGTCCCTCCCACCGTCTTTCGCCGGGCCTTCCGCTCCTCCTCCTGCTCCTCATTAATCATGCCAAACGGCTTCACCTGCCGGCGCTCTCGCTGGGACACCCTGGTCGGTGCAGCCGGAGTCGATGGTGCTGATTGCGTAATGACACCGTTCCCGTTCTTATTGCTATTGCTATTGCTGTTGCCGCTGCCGCTCCCACCTGCTGCCGACATCATCATCACCTGCCGCTCTCGCCGAGCCCTCGACGCCTCTGCCGACAGCTCCTCGGCCGTGCAGCTGCTGGTTGTCCGGTCCGACGGGATCAGCAGCTTGCTCAGCTCGTGCATCGCCACCGTCCACGACACCTCGGGCGGCGGCGGCGAAGGTGGCCGCGACACTGGTGATGCTGCCCGGCTGTACATGGCAGACAGCCCTGACGCGCTGCGTCGCACCCGCGGCGCCGCTACCTTGGCCTTGGACGACTGGGTCGGCGACGAGTACGTCGTCATCGGGTGCTGGGCCTTGGCACCGTCGGCTGCTGTTCCCGCTCCCGGCGCCGCCGTTGCTGCTGCTGCCGGTGCAATGGCAGCTTCGATGCGGTCTAGCTCCGCCGAGGCCCACCATGCCGCGTCGTAAGCTGTGGCCGCCTGGTGGAACGGCTTTTTGTCTTCGTTGTCCTCGTTGTCTTTGCCCTCTTCCTCACCAATCCGGTGGCCCATCTCGTAGCCGAGCCCCGTCTGGTAGGCGCCATCGCGCACCGGCACCGGATCCGAGCCCGCCAACCCGCTCAGATGGCTCAGCACCCCCGAAAAGAGCGCCCGGTCGCTGTAGCCGCCTTCCAGCACGCTGATCACCCGCCCGTCCACCGACGTGCCCTCCTCGCCCGCCAGCTTGACAATGTCGCGCGTGAACCGCGCATAGAACTCCGTCGGCACGTTGACCTTGTGCCGCTGCATGCTGGACGTCTCCCACTCGCTGGCGTCGAAACCCGCCGAGATGAAGATGGCCGCTTTGGGCAGCGTCGTCCCCTGCTGTTCCCGCTGCGCCGTCTGCCCCCGCAAAAAGGCCCGCACCTTGTGCAGCAGCACGACATATTTGCTCTCGTACAGCCGCCAGAACTCGGCCTCCGTCTTCCACGGCTCTAGGTGCACGTTCCAGATGTTCTGCCCGTGCGCGTTCTCGATGCAGATGCTCGCGTTCTTCACCTTGTCGCCGTCGCCGTACTCGCACGGAAATGAGTTGATGTCGTGCAGGCTGAAGTAGCCGATCGACGCCTTCTTCCAGGCCGTTGCGCTGTTGCTGTTGCTGTTGCTGTTGCTGTTGCTACTACTGCTGCTGCTGCTGCCGCTGCGGTGGCCCCCCAGCCCGGCGCCCCGCGCGTTGTGCTGCCACGCCACCGCCTGCGACCCGTCGCCGTGGTGCAGGTCAAAATCCACAATCGCCGCGTGCGTCAACCCGTGTGCGAGCATCGCGTGCATGATCCCGACGTGCACGTTGTTGATCCAGCAGAAGCCCGACGGCCATGTCGCAGAGCAGTGGTGGCCTGGCGGCCGGATACCCACAAACGCCCGCCGGGGTCCCGTGCCGCTCGCTAGCACTGCCGGTCCTGCGAGCCCTGCCAGCCCTGTTGTCGACGGCGTCGCTGTTCCCTCAAACACTGCGTCCACAGCCTCGCACACTCCCCCCAGCGCTCCCTGCAGCGCATCCAGCGACTCTGCGCACAGGTACAGGTCGCCCTCGTGCAGCTTCGCCGGCGTCGTTCCGGCGCCTCCATCACCGCTGCTGCCGTTGCTGCCGCTGCTGCCGCTTCTTCGGTCCATGTCTGGCCGCTGCAGCTCCTTGCCGTTGAGCGCCAGCTTGGCCTCGGCCGCTTCGCACATCACCTTCAACTCCTCCATCCACTTGGTTCCATGCACGTTTGTCACCGTCGCCGACTGCAGCGGCAGCTGTCGCGTCGTCTTGCGGATGTAAAACGGCACCGTCGGGATCGTGCCTCCGCTGCGCTTGGGGTGTGGCATGTGTGCCCCGTCCGCGTGCCGCTCGCCCAGCCGCACATACGCCGCCGACACTCCAACCACGCACGCCTGCAGCCGCTCCGGCCGCTCCACGATCGTGCCGAGGTTGGCCCGCGACGTGCGCGGCCGCGAGAACCGGTGTCCGTAGCAGCTGTCCTGGAGCACCACCACCGTCTCGGCGCCGGCCAGCGCCGAGAGCGACTGCTGCTGCTGCTGCTGCATGTCGGCTGCGTGCCGCGCTAGCTCTGCCTCGAAGTGCTCCTGTGCGATGAATTCGGCCGTCGGCTGCGGCCGCTCTTCCGGTAGCGGGTCGAACATGAAGCTGCCGCTACCGCTGCCGCCGCCATTGCTGCCGCTCAGAAGGGGCGACCGCCTCTGCGTGGGCGCCGGAGACGATGAGGACGACCGCAGGTTGGCAGAGCTGGCCCGTCGTAAAGGCGTCTTGTTTACCGCGCCGCCACTGCCGCTGCCGCCGTGCAGCGAGTTCAGGGATGCTTTGCGCAGCAGCGTCGGCGTGGCTGCACCGGCCCGCGACTCACGGCCGCCGCCGCCGAGCAGAGGGCTCCGCGGTGTCACTGTCGCTGCTGTTGCTGCTGCCCCGCGGTTGCTGGCCACGCTGGGCGAGCGGTAGACGCTGCCGGAACGGCCGCCGACCGACGAAACAGAAGGGCTTCTCGACGAAGAGGTCCGGGGAATCGGCGGCTTGGCCGGGGAGCCGGTCGCGAGGGAGAGATGTCGCATGGACTGAGCGAGATCGTCGTTGGCGGACAGTCGGCGCCGCAGAGGCGTCGAATGGGAGCCAGACATGGCGAGGCCGTTTCGTTTCTTTTTTCTTCAAATCGGGCACGGTTTCTGAGATGTGATGTAAAACAGGGCAATATTAATATTGGATTTCCTCTCTGCAACGTGGACGAGATAGCAGCGTCAACGGATGCGAGACACAACTAGAAGCGAGGTCGCCATGCAGAACAGAATCATTCAACGTGCATAGACAAATATGCAGCAGTGCGGAAGTGCGGAATTGCGGTGTTGTCTGTCTTATTTTTGTGATGCTTGTTTGTTTGCGTGTGGCGATTGCCGCTGGGCCAACAAAACTAAGTAAATGAATAATAATAGGGGACCGCAATATCCTGACTGCGTGTCGCGTTCCTTCCTCCGCTGGACGCGTTTCCGCTCCGGGTCCTCCACTCCAATCTATCTCGGATCACGTGAAATTACAAGTATCAAGCAAAATACAACTGATCTTAAGTGGGTAATCCATATTATATATAATTTATCGGTTTGTCCTCAAGCTTTTTCTTGTCTGAATTATAATCATGAACTTTCAAATAAATTCGATGTGTACATAGTATGTGTATCTTTGCAAATGAGCGCCTTCCGGCGCTGCCTCGCCTTGCAGCTTGGTCTGCACGCTGTCCCCCCCCCGTCCTGACAACATGACACGCGTGCAGAAACAGCTCCACAGCCAAGGCTAAAACGGTGCCTTAGCTCTCTACCTTATAACTCTTTTTTTGTCCCGCACATCCACTATAAGCACTAGCGTCTACGGCAAAGGCAGATTTGCCCAAAGTCGCAGTCTTCACCAGCCAAAATCAACCTTGCTCTCGGGATCCATCTGAACTAGCAACACGAGAGTAACATCCTATGTGAACCGTCTATTAATACGGACATTATGGAAATGGAAATGGAAATGGAAATGAGAATGAAAATACGGATGCATTCGCGCAAAAAATGACAGCCCACAGAGACTGATGTGCCTCTCTGCGTGACCTCGTCTGACCGAGGCTGAAAAAAGAAGGCTAACTTCTGTCTCAGCGACAGTGTCTCTCTCCCGTCCCCCCCCCCCCAAGGCCTAGAGTCGTGTGTTCGAGTGCGGGCAGAC